>JBCIKM010293750.1:0-11728 GCA_039654465.1 Melibe viridis | reverse complement strand
GAGAGAGAGAGAGAGAGAGAGAGAGAGAGAGAGAGAGAGAGAGAGAGAGAGAGAGAGAGAGAGAGAGAGTGAGAGATGAGATAAAATGGACAGAGGTGAGATATAAATTTAGTCACTGAAGGTAAGAATGAAAGAGAGATACTTTGTCTAAGAGGGTAGGTACTTGCTATTCCAGTTCAATTTTTTACCTGATGTGTATTGTAGTACAGAGTTTGCCCAGCAAAATCCCAGGTACTGTAGGTGATCTCTACGTTATTTTGAGTCTTCACAGTCCACGGGGCAATCATGATGCCATCAGTCACTTCCTCTTTGGTGTTTTCATCAATTTTCTTGTTCACACTCATCAATGACTTCAGCAGGCTGGTTATGTTCAGAAAGTTATAGGGATAAAAAAAACAATCAAATTATGCTCAAGTTTTTACAAGAACAAATCTAACCAGTGGTGAGATATAAAAATATTACACAATATTTTGAGAACCTACTAACTGTTTTGGTTTATTTCAAAATAAGAAACTTTTTAAAAAATATTGCATCAGCAACACGCTAAAAGATTCTTATTGAATCTCAAAACTCAATAGATCTGTCTTGGTATGAGGTGTGAAATAAAAAGAACAGCTAGAAACTATGAAAAAAGGTAAACTTAATTTAAACTTTTTGTTTAATTAGCTCTTTATAATCTCAATAGCTTATGAGAGAGCCAAAACAAACCTTGTTTTTCCTGCACCTCCAAGTCCTACAAACATGAGTTTGGTTCTTCTACATTCTGACAAACCCTCAGCTAATCTCTTCAAATATGCTTTAATGGCAATGAATCCCCGGCTGTAGACTTCATGGGGAGGGGTCTGGAGGGATGGGTTACCATGGACTCGCACGGCTGAATGGAATTAGAGCCAATCATAATCTTTGATTATTCTATCTAAGATAATACTGCAATTAAAAAGATGGACAATGGGGCAGGCTCCCTAGTGTATCATTTTCTCTATAGAGACAACAGCATAAAATAATTACCTTTGTCCTCAAGATTTAGCTTTAAGGATCCAGTTAAGCATCTATCTGTGTACTATTTGTCACTCTCACTATGATCATTATGGCACAATCATTATTGTCATTATTGCAGCTTTTGTTATTATCATTATTTTGCTCTCTTCCTCACTGAAGAAAAATATTTACTATACGTACTCGAGTTTTAGCAAATTTTTTTTATGCTATCTACGTTTAAAAAATCGTGAACTTGTACTTTTGGCATCATCCTTAACTTTTATATAACCATAAAAACATTTAAGTTAGATTATCAACACAAATAAAAAAATAAGTTTCTTTATGATTGGAATAATTACTTTTGTGTGATGACTAAGAATTCCATGGTTATTAATCAAAAGTGAGAAAAAACACAAAAATCCTTGGCAAAATCACTGACAAAGGCAAATCTGGACAGCAGCATAAATTGAACCAGACTGCTTAGCAATGCTTGGCTGCTTAGAGGATATCTGGTTATTTACATAACAAATGACGTAATGTATTGGAGTTTAAAAAAAAATAAAGACAAATGAAAGGAATAACAAACAGACCATGTTGCCTTTATTTTTTTACCTGAAGTAATAAAGACATAAAAGTGCTACTCAATACATTTCAGTGCATTTTTTAACCATCTAAGGTATGGGGTTTTATTTCTCATATTTTTGGTTTTATTTTTCAAATAATTTTTTTCTTCAAATACAAAAACAGTCACATTTCAAACTTGGAGAATGTCCCAAAGCTCCTGATAATCGTTCAAGGAGAGGGTTGTATGCAACGCTAATCATCCTCAGGTTTTGCAGACGGCTGATGTGATCTGGAACAGCAGTGATGGCTTGGTAGTCCAGATATAAGTTTTCTAGACCAGTCAAAAGAAAAATGACTGGAGGGATTCCACCATATTCTGTATCATCTGTTCAATAAAAGATTACAAAGGTGATTTTTTTACAGTTATTTAGAATTGGATGAAATGTGTTACTTGCTAGGTCAAAAAAGTATTGTTATATACAACATGTATTTTTATCATATTTTTAAAACATACCAACACAATACTACTTTGTACAGAAAAGAAAAAGAAAGCAATAGTGAAAAGATTAACAGTTTGTGAAACTTACCCAAAAAAATTTACCAATGCAATCATGTATGCATTCAATTGAGATCAAAACATTGTGCAGTTATATAAACAAAATCTTCAAGATCTTACATGTAGTTTTGAGAATATAGCTGCCAGAGAAATCACCAATAAGAGGAAAACACTTCCCTTAAAAAATAAGGAGATTAAAATGAATGTTTTGAATTAATTCTTCACAACATAATCATTTTATTCAGAATGAAACAGGATTTGAGAATTTTAGTTATATTGTTTGAAACAAGATTAGTTGACAAAAGTTATCCATGTTGATAACATCATTTTTTCCAATCTGCACTACACGTCTTCAAGATTGGTTTTACTTACGAAGGTTCTGAGACCCAACACGAGGTATATTCCAGAATAAGAAGGAATTGAGGGCAGCAATCTCATCAATATCCAGACTTGAGTTGTGATTTTTATCATATTCATCAAACAATTTCTTGGTTTTCTGGCAAACAAAAAGAATCTGACTGCAGAAATTTGCAATAAAATAATCAAATAAATTAGAAAGTGATGAAAGCATAGAAGGTAAAGGAAATGATGTGTTCAAAATACTTTATCAAAATTTAGATTTATCCTTTGATTATTTTTTGACACTGAGAATCAATTCTCATTGATAAAGGAGTGATAAAAATATTCATGATGAACAATAATAAATCGTTATCGTCCTTTTCAGGAAATTCATATTAGTTCACAAATGTTGTCAATACTGCTGATAAAATTTCAAAATGTGATTTAAGTGCAGTACAATGTGAATAAAAACAATTAAATATGAAAATGTATGTCTGCAAAATAAATTATGGTAAAAAATACAGGCATTTTCAAAATGTATCAAGTAACATACAGGGTGTTCCAGAATTGTTGACCACCTTACATACGTCAATAACATTTTTAGTTTTATATAGATCCACAGCAAAATTGAAAGAAACTAGGATTAGACTTTCAGATTTGACACAAAAATAGCACCAGACAACATCGACTGCATTTTGTAGTCATGCCTTGAAGTGCCCTAGAAAAGGTATATAGTTAAAAAAAACAAAATCAACTAAACAAACAATAAAAAAAACCAGAGTGGCAAATACTAATAAAGAGTTCAAACACATTTCTGTGAACAACATGTTAGAAGAGTCTAAAACTAAATCATGCCTACCAAATGATTTTTTTTTTTTTTTTCAAAACAAGCAAGTTCAGTTCAAGCAAAATGGATGTTTTCTCTTTTCTAAAGGATGGAAGGTGAGCTCTAAGCCAGATCAAGGATCTTAGCCAGAAACCTACCATGTTTCTGTTCAAAAGATAATTAGCCTGTCAATACTATTAAACAAAAGTCATTATGCTTGTAGTTCATTATGCATAGTTTGAGATAGAATGATGACTTTGTTAGATAAGCTTGGTTAGGTAATGACGCCCATTTCTATCCTAGCGGCCATGCGAATTCAAAAGATAACATTTACTGCACATCCAAAAATCTAGAAAAATTAACTCGTTTATGCAAGACTGACTGCCTTCACTTTTACTCTTTAAAGGGTTTTTAAATGGATTAATTTTTGGGGAGTTTAACTGGCATTTGACAAAAAAAGAATGGGCTTCTTACAACCCTGATCAGAACCCTTTAGATGATCTTTTGTGGGGCCATATCAAAGACCAAAGGCTAGGACAAATGTTTGAAACCTTTGGCTGTCTCAAACACAGAGTTTATCACCTTCTAAAAACATTCCCAACAAGGTTATGGGAACAAGTAGTTGATAATTTTTGACCTCATTTAAAAACATGCACAAAGATTCATGGCAAACAAATTAACATGCACCCTTGTCTGGCCAAACAGGTTGATAAAAAGTAAGTGAGAATATTTGGTGAATGTCAATACCAATTCTTTGTTGGTTTTTATTTCTTATTGCATTTTCTTAGCAGTAAACAGTTGTGGAACACTCAGTAAACAACAAAAGCAAAATTCACACAATGACTTGCTTTGGCACTGTCTCACTCATTAACCATTATTGTTGTTTTTTTTGTTGTCATTATTGTGTTGAAAAGTTTCATCTTGTGTGGAATAAACATAGCTTAATGAAACATTTCATATACCTCAATCCCTAAAAAGTTTTTGATAGAGTTGTTTGATTTTAGGAATTCAATGTAATGGATGAGTGTAAGTTCAGTTTTGGAGTTGCCCTGATGAAGCCATCGAATACCTGTTTTGAAAAAAAGAAAATAGGAAAAAATGTTTCTTATAATGAACATAAAAGAGAGCATAGGAGGAGAGATTTTACTGCCCTGGATTCTTTATGAAATCCAATCAAGTTAAGTTAAGCAAAATATTTCTTCTGATGTTTTGTTCACAGCATGCTACACAAAATAGAATTTTGTGCTGATGTAAAAGAATGTATTACACTTATGCGTCCTTATAATTTCAAAACTGGTGAGACTTTTGTCTTAAATATTTCAAAACATTCAAATATAAGATCTAGTTATTCAATATAAGCAAGACGAACTGTTTTCATTCTGGGATGAAACAAAGATAATCTGGTTTTTGTAGTGCTCTTGAGATTTTGGTTGTAAAATTGAACGGTTTCTCTTGTATTGGGATCATGAATCAAGCTGAAAAATTAGCAGCTCACAAGAAAAATTGATAAGTAGCTTGTTTGTACATCAGTCTTTCTAATGAAAAGTACAAAAAAATGAGGTTCAACTTTGATTTATCTTTAAAATTTGTCACACATTCTACACACAAATCACTTCCTCCAGAAGGGCCAAGATAAGGTCCTAATTCTAGCTGTGTCATAGCTTGAGGGGCTGCAATTCAAACTAAAATTTCTTTTTTATTAAACTAACTTTTGGCTATGAGATTGAAAGACTGATCAAATGTACCTACATAATTTTTAAAATCTGACAATTGATAACAAGTCTATAAGATTTGCTAACTTTTCCTTGTTAGTTAAAACCTTTAATACTAACCACACAAATGTAGAGTTTTAAGTTTGGTCAAACTAGCAAGCTCCATGGGGAGATCCTGAAGTGGATTGCTATCCAAATCCAGAACTTCTAAAGATGACAAGCGACCTAGTTCAGGTGGAACGGTTCTCAGCAACAATGAGCATAACTTAAGCACTGTCACATGACATGAGTCGCTGATGTTTTGTGGAAGGGTCTGAATCTGAGAAGGTAATATGGATATCAAAATGTATGAGTAATTTCAAAGGAGACAAAATACACTGCAAAAAGGTAGGGAGCTAATAATAATCTTATCAAAGGTAATTATAAAACAATTTGAAATGTTGAGGGATAACCCAGCTCAAGAGGCCTGCTCCCTGCTCCATAATAACATAGCATAACATAATAAGTTAAGGGTGTGGTAGAACTTAGTCTTTAAATGCCCTGTGGTAATTACTAAATGAGAAAGGTATATATAATTGCAGCAAACTATACAACCAAACATACCAACGCTCAATACAGTAGTTATTCTCACATAGATATCATTAGGAATATTGGGAAAATATAAAAAAAACAATACTAAAAGTAATCTATATCTATAAATAATATACATAACATTGTCTTGGTGTCACGCTATTCATCAAAATTATACACTTTGGCAAAGAGTTCCTGGTCTATGGCATTCTTGAAGCTGTTCATTGATACACTACTTTTTGTTTCATAATGATGAAGAAGACTGAATGACTATTGCTTATTTCCTACCACTTCATCTGTAAAACAATGTGATGAATGTCAAATGCAATTGGCTGTCCCGATGGAGAAGGCTGCTACTTAACCATGAAGATGCAAAAAAAGAAATGTTTCCTTCCTTTTACTCTGACAATTATTCCATCTAAAAAAGATTTTAAACCTTTAACATTATCTTCCCCTCTTTGCCCCAGCTTAGCTTATTTCATTTTTTTCTCCTAATGGTGGACAGCCAAATTGAAACTTTGAAAGTGAATTTCCAGATTACACATGATTCTGGGACAATATTGTGCAAGATTAAAAAATCCAACTACATCCATAAAAGAAAAGCACATCATAAAACAAAATAATCAATTGATTAAATTTAGAAGTAACTATTCAATTGTTTATCCATATTCATTTCTCAATTTTATCAAATGGCCAAATGGCTGTAGGTATAAATGAATTCTTGCATTGGTTCTATGTGTAAAGTAAACCTGCATTAAGAATGAACCACTTGCAAACCTCCACATTTAAATTTTTGCCACACAACTTAATTCCTCATTTTCAACAAATGACAAATACAATTTTCTATGACTTGACGTACAAGAAGAGAGAGATATCAATGTCAAGATATAAAAATTGAAAATAAAATATTAGGACATGCATTACTTGGCATCAAGTATGATTGGTCTTTTTTTCTGAACAGCACTTGTTTGATTCATTATTATCCTAGCATAATTCATCAATTGTAGATTTTGCATCATTGTTGTTCTAACAAACCAAAATAGATGTTCTTCCTCTTTTCTTTTTTAAATCTGATACTTAATGGACATTTCATCTTCTTTTCACTGTTTTATGGACTTGATTATAAGCATTTTCCATATACCTCATCAACATTAGCATGATGATTTCTTTTCAATTTAACAAGGTCAAGTGCAAATTTCACATTAAAGAATATTATAATTGATGCCAAGTAAATATGCATTTTGTCTGAATATAAGTAAATTTATACAAGGTACTACACAAATAATATTTCTCCTGAATACTGAAAGAGAGTTCTGGTTTCTCGTAATGTCTAGTTATTAAATAAGCTTTGAGTGCTTCATCACTCACTTACCAGTAAGCTGTCACAATGCACTATTGTCAGTGAAGAAACTTGGAAAAAATCATCTGGTAATTGTTCAAAAGAACTGAGCTCAAGCCAAACGTGCTCAAGCCTCTTGCATTCTGAGATGCCATTGGGAATGGTGTGAAGTTTGTTGCAATCTGAAAGTCTGAGATATTGTAAGTTTGGAAGAAAGGAAAAGAAACTGCTTGGCAGGGTGGTGAGTCCTGGCATCTTTCTGTACATGAAATTGATGGTCTCTTGGTAAGGATCAATTTGCTCAAACCTGGAAAAATATAAATAAAAGCTCATAATTTTACTTCCCTAAAGTGTCATCTTTGAAAAAACTTTCATTCGGTGGGAGCTAAAAAACATGTTTTACTGTAGCCCATTGTGATATACACAGCTTTAAAAAAAAAGCATAATCATCAGAATTGACATTTTGAGAAATCTGAATATTGAACACTTTTGAGAAAGTGCCAGAATGCAATATAATATCAGAAAGGACTCTTTTTCAATATTTTATGAATAGTTTGGTTGCTAAAAAGAAAGGAGTTGTTTTCCTGTTACACAGTAGTCTATATAGTGAAGCACAAAACTTGGTTTAAAGTGCTCAGATAAAAATGTGTTTTAATAAAGTGAAAAGCTCACTACAGACAGAGATAGTTTGTTTGTTTCTTTCTTTGTCAATAATCAACATAGCATCAAACATTTTGAAGCATAATTCAGTTTTACTAATGGCATCTTCTAACTTGTGGGACAAATATTTCTTTAACTTATGTCCATAAGTTCAAGCATACCTAAAAGTGAAAATGTCTTCCTGGAGCATTGCTGTTCCCTCTGTACAACACAGATGGGCTTTGCAAATAGCGTTATTTTTCTGTTTAAGCGGTTTCAGCAGAGTGTCATTCGCCATCTCAACCTTATGGATAAAAAAAGTAGAAACAAAAAATCTTGAGAAACTCCTCCCACTGATCTTCATTTTTACACTTTTCAACTTCTCATACAAATCATACAGACTTAGCTTTATGAATTTGAAATAATATTTTTTTAAACTAATATCCAAGTCCCTAACATATTAACAACTTTGATAATTAGTTTCTGTGCTAAAATTTGTGAAAGTTACTTCTCTATTTCAATATTTGTAACATTTTCATCAATGCATAATATCCAGTTTTTACTTGGAAAAGGGTTTGAAAATAAATTCTTTGCTGACCTTTTCTGGTTCCCGCACAATAAGATTGTTCTTGTACTCTATGCTATGGGAGATGATTTCAGTTCCATTTTCTGGAGTATTCTGGAATGCAATGCCTCCATGTTGTTCAGCAAACAAGTGACATTGACAAGCGTAGATGTGGATCAAAGCCTTCAAAAGGTATTCCAGCTAAAAAATAATAAGAGTGTAAAATTACAGAAAAAGGTATACATTGCATCAGAGAATTTTTTTTTTTTTTATGAAATGAGAAAGAAAATTTAAAAATTTATTCTGATTCTATTTTGATTGTTCTTCAGACAATTGCATTTTGATACAAACTTCTTCATTCCTGATCAGTAGATACAAACTTTTCATAAAAGTAAAGAGCAAAAGCATTCATGCAGTGCTCATGCAAGGTTGGAATCAAGCTCTAAGTGCTTTTCAATACCTTAATATATATTATACACAAGGGCACTTACTTTGCTGAACCAACTATACACAAGGGCACAAGACCAATGGCTTTGGCTATAAATCAGGTTGTGGAATTGGGGTCAAGCTTATTTTTCTCATTTGCTTCACTCTTTCATATAATTGTTACCCTCCTCACTGTTTGACCTTTGGGATGTGTTCAACACTCAACCATCTATACCTATGTCTTTCCATCAACAAAACTTCATGTTTGCAGATACTTCTCTTTAGAAAATTAAAAATGGCACTTGAACTGTTTGGTATGCGGGCACAAAGTGTGGGAAATAGAAGGTTACTTTATTTGAGCATTTTTCTTAGGTTAGGCGTATTGAGAAAAAGCTAGTAACATATTTAAAAGTGGATTAGGATGATTTTCATGAAATTCTCGTCTTGGAAAATTGAGAGATATTTCTGGAAGATACAAAAACCAGGAGCTTGCTTACCTCTTCCCTCTTTATATCTGGTTGCTGTGAATCTTTGAACATGTTGTGACAGAGAGGCAACAACAGTTTGTTGAGATACAGAGTGGAGTAGGTCCAAGCATTGAAAGCTGATGCATATTTTGTGTCAGGATTGAGTGGGGGAGATGGTGTGATAGGATGAATGTTGGCAAAATGCAACGGTCTATCAGGCACTGTCCCAATGTCTGTAGACAGTCCATGGCTATAATAGTTGTAGTACACTTGGTCTACAGGGGAGGGAAAAGAAAACACTCTCAAAGATAAGGAAAAAAGCATCATTTCAAAAGAAACTTTCATTGTCAAAGATGATCCATGATGAATGACTAATTGACAACTTCTGAAGATTGAAAAGGAAATGTGAGTTTTTTATTCTACAAGGGAACCATTCAATGATGTAGAAAAATACTTATCTGCAGAGAATTTCTATCGTAGGGAAGGTAGGATGGGGGCTAATGAAAATGGTATGAACAGTTATAATTTCACAAAAGGGACAGACTTTATTATTTGTTTTAGTGAGAACTCACCACAACACTGTTAGGTCAAAAAGTCCTGATACAACCTAAGCAAATTAAAAAGGACTAGATTTTTTATTGAGCATGAGCTCAGTGCCTTCAAGAATCACCCATGTTGTCCAATAAGCAATGTGTCGTAAATCCCAGGGGGATTACAAAGTGCCAATGCGAGTTCCTATCCATGAGACCACTACACAGGAAGATAACATTGTTAAAAGACATAAAACAAAAATACCAAATAGAAACAACTTCAAGCCATTAATAATGATAGCCCAGCAAAGAATAAGCACAACAGTTACCTTAAAAAAAGCTTTGCCTCTCGTGACAATTTTTAATATTTATTTCAATCTCTATTTCAAAGATAGTTTTAAAAGAAACTGTCGAAACATGGCGATGATAACAACATGAAATTTTGTGAAAGAGGTACTAATATTTCAATCCACCAACCTGTCTCTAAACACAATCTGTGAACATCAATTTCATTGAACATTGCTGGAACTGATGGATAGCACAACTTGTTGAAATCAAGTTGAGAGGGTAAAAAAGCAAAAGCTACATCTATTTTCTTTGATGGATTTGCTCCAACAAGCCAATCAAGGTCATCTCCAGAAATTTTTGAGATCTGTAGCTCTTGTACTAAAGAAAAAGAGAAAAGGTACCAATTTATTAAAAAGTGTTATAAATTAACAAACAAAATGAACAATTCATATGCAGTATTATTTCTTTACCTTCCTTTTTTTAAAAAAACTTTTCATGAAAACGAACCCCACAATGATTTTTGTCAGCATGTATTTCTACTCTAAAATCTCTACGATATTCATGCATCTGTTGATCAAACACTTTATTTTACTCCTTAAGAGCTCTTGGCTCTGAGAAATAAGAATATTTTGTAAAGAAAAAAGATAACTGGACTACTTCCCGTGTTTCTTAACCAGCTATTGATAACTTCCTGAACCAAAAGAAATCAGGATGACTGACCTGTGGTATCACTTTGCAACATGACAACACCCTTCCCCCCCCCCCCACCCCCTTCCGGACAAACACACGCATACACACACACACACACACGTACAGATACACACACATTGGGAAGTTAAATCCCATACCTATTCATTTCACTCTGATTATCACCTCTTTGGGTCAACGAGTCTCCATTTTGCTGAAAAGAGATTCACTGGCAAGTAATATTCTCAAAGCTTTTCATGTCAGCTCTGCTTGTAGAGCCTTGGTGGGAAATTTTTGAAGGAGGGTTTCTTCTCTCTTATAAAACAATGGATGAGATGCAACCCGCTAGGTGGTAATGTATTACTCTAATGCTGTATTCTGGTTTTCTTGAGGGCAGCACTCGTAACAGTTTTTAAACAATTTCAACACTTTTTTTTCCGTTTTTAAATGAGCAGGGTATATAATACCACAGCTGAGATAAGATATAATTGAAATTTCTCTCTCAAGAGCTTCAACTGATAATAAAATTACCTGTAAGTCTGGTTGGGGTGCTTTTGCAAAGAGCAACAGACTGTAGAGTTGTAGATTCCCAAGATGAATCCAGTGATCTGAGGGCATCCTGACTTGCCTGGTGTTATAAAAGTGGTTATGATATCAAAGTCATCATTTTGAGGTTTCTATAGGTTATAAAACTGCCTTCATTTCAACTTGGAACCAGAAATAGCATTGGTAAAGAAAAATACGAAAAAAGTTTTGTTTGAATTAAAATGAATAAAAAAGATGATAATGATAATAAAAATTGGAATAAAAACAGCATTGAATTTACATAGTTTGTGTCTTGGAAATGGTTCATTCATGATTGTAAAGCTGTACAAGTTGTGTAGAAATGACATAGAATCAAAAGAAGCAGCAGCAGGTAACTATGAGGGAGAAAACATTGCATTTACAAAACCAGATACACACACACAAATAAATCTGCACACACGAAAAAAAGATGCGAGCTGAGCTAGAGTAAAAGCTGGTTGTGCATCCACAGAGTCATTGCTTCTAAACCCTTGAGTTTCACTATTTTAGATTTTTGTTTGTTTTTTTGTTGTTGGTGTTTTTGTTGGGTTTTTTGTTTGTTTGTTTTTTGTTGTTGTTTTTGGGGGGTTTTTTTGTTTGCTTGTTTTGTTTTTTTTTTGTTTTTTTTCTTTTTTTTTTTTTTTTTGGGGGGGGGGGGGGGGGGAACCAAACCCTCCC
>JBCIKM010293640.1:0-11728 GCA_039654465.1 Melibe viridis | reverse complement strand
TCACCTTGGCTGATTTTTCTTCTTAGATCTCTTGCCCTTGACCATTTTAAGGACATTTTAAGGACTTAGAAGCCAAAATTCCAAATTAAGGACTTTTTAAGGCCTTAATTTTTCTTTTTACAAAATTAAGCACTTTAAGGACTTTTAAGGACCGGTGTGAACCCTGGCCATTGTCCCCGTGAGATGTAGACATATCAACAGCCCATCAGTTGCCACATACCATGGGTGAAAAAGTCAGGGGATTTGCTTTTGTAATATGACTATTTGTTTTCATTTCATTTTCATTTTGACAAAGTGTTTCTTTTGAATGTCTTTGTGAATGGGGAGAGGGAAAAGTCAGACTAAGTCAGATTCTGAAGCCGGGTGTTGTGAAGAAGAATTGATTATTTTCATAGAGATTGCGGTTAAATTGTGCTTCGCTAGATTTTCAGTTATTGCAGGTTTTGCATTTGTTGTAATCAAACCATTACACACACAAAAAAACCCCCACATAACAGGAGTTTTGGGTCAACATCATGTCCACAAAAAATCTTGACCGCTGTTTCTCATTTTACTTCAGACAACACTACTTACCCACACTGTGGTCCCCCGTCATTATGAACTCCAAGCACAACAAGACGTCGACCCAACAACTTCAAAAAAGAATCATTCATACGTTCAAACAGTCTCTGAGGAAAAAGAAAATATATATATATATATCACCGTAAAACACATTTCATATAATATTTCAGTTTTGTTTTTGTTTTTAAATTACAAGATAAGGGCCTTGATGAAAAGTATGATAATACAGTAGTCAAGGCGTAAGAATATCCCCACCTCACCCCCTTCGGGCATGAGCTGTCTGAGGCCAATTTTACAAGGTAACAGAATTTTTTCAATGTCAAAGCCTAAAAGGATATACCCCAAAATGGCCCATCATCCCATGGCAGCAACAGAAAAAGGTGCTTTGCCACTGAAAAACGGAAATGGATAAAATGTCTCAAAATTAAGATCAAAAGTCAAAAGTCTTGACATTAATCAGCAGTCTACATCTATATCCAACGCACTGTTTCACCGTTTGTCAAAACTGAAGTTAGTTGTTGTAAACTATCTGTAGTAGGTATAATTAACCATCTTTCCCACCACCGTTCTTCAGTATCGAAATTCTTCCTTGTGATTATAAACAAAAATCATGGCTTCCAGTGTTAGTGTCAGCCAAAACCAACTTTAGACATTGATGTCCATCCATGCCCATTCAAACGACCTTTACTCCTGTGTTACCACTTTAGACTATCAAAATTGTGGCTTTTGCAAAGAAAGAAATCAAATTAGCTCTTTGATATGTTCATTTCATGACAGTTGCACACCAATGATGTGGATAAGACTGAAATTTACGACAATAGCTATGAAATAAAGACTGGTACCGTTGGCTACAATAATGACAGAAGGCACTGATGCAATGATTGAGACGTAAATAAATCGACCAGAGGTTTTGTTTTCTGTGATATGGACACATGAGAATGAATAATTCTTGAACTATTTACAGTTTTCTTCCTAGCTTTTAAAAGATCCTTTTGGAATCTCAACTCCCATTTCTCATTCCTGATGACATGGAATCAATCAAATAAAGCTACCATTTATCAAGGCATTTTCTAGACAGGTTTATTTCTCTCCTCTACAATCACAGTTTCCAGCATGTATTTGATACAAGTATACTGTTCATGCTAGGACGTTCTTACTCTGATTTGAGTGAGGGTCAGAATGCCAACCAGTGCTTCATGCAACTTGGCCAACTGCTTGCAAATGGAGCGAAAACACTGGGATGGCATTGGGGCTTTGACCTCATACTGCGGAGGCAGGCAGAGAGAGGTTTTCCGAGGGGGAGGGGGATAAGGGATTGGAAATTGTGGAAAAGATTACAAAATACATCAGCAACTTTGAAATATTACCTATAGGTAGTATCTAGAAAATCAATAAATAAAAATTGGTTATTGGATATAATATTCAATCATTATCATCCTACAGCTAAAAAATTACAAATCTCTTGATGAATAAACTATTTTAATGTTGTCCTTTCTTACTAAACTTAATTTTGCATGACTTTTCATGACAAGCTTAAAAAATATTTGTTACTGGATATTAAAACAAGATATGACAACTAAAAGGCTACAATCCATATCACAGACAGACACATTAATATAACAATTAGATACCACAAGCTGCTTGTGACCATAAGCTGCACCCCCCGAATTAAGAGAAAAAAATTTTTCCTAACATAAACCGCATTGGACTACAAGCTGCTGCGATGCGAGCAACAAAATGGAGATGAGAATACTGATCCAGTATGGTAGAGAATCAGGATTTTAGCAGAGCACGTTATATTATAATGTATTCTTTTTCGGAATGTGATTAAAAGCTGATAAGTTTACTTGTCGGTCAGATTTTGTTTGCCTCTTTTCTTTTGGTTATGATTGCAAACGGGCAGTGATAGCAATTAATTGTTTTTCATGTTAGAAGAGTTCCAAGGTATTAATGTGCTGTTCGGTGATATAATTCAACTCACCCGACTTACGGTGGCCGTACGGTGTTTCTTCCTTCCCAAATACTCAGTTACAGTAACCGCACAGCATTTCATGTTACATACCCAATTAGTCTCCGGAAGTTGTACGGCACGACTCAACAGTTGAATCTAAAAATTCATAGACTGTCTAGCCTATTGCACGTTCTGGACTGGGTAAAATCAGTTGAGTTTTCTGAATTTATTTAAATTATTCTTTAGTTTCGGCACTAGAAAAAAAAATAAGCCCTTCAAATAATGTAGACGAAGTGAATTTTCAAAACTTCTAGCATAAGCAGCTTCATACTATTTGCTGCAGTGTTAATGATCGGAGAAAAAAGTCACGGCTTATAGTCTGAGAATTACAGTACAAATCAGAGGTATGATAGGACACAAACCAGACACTTGTTGACATTGAAGGAATGATGTGATCAAGTTCAGGGTTTGGCAAAATCAAGAACCCCCCCCCCCCACGACCCAAACTGTCTTCATCTTCATTATACGAGTAATAAACATGACAATCCTTTGAGCAGATACAGATTAAACAAGAGCATTGCACACATAGTACGTGTCCCACTACAAATCTAGTTCAGACACTGTACAATGACGGGTATCTAGTGCGGTTAATGACATTCCATTGTTTACACCAGCATTACAAATTGAGTGAGTGCTTATTTTCTCAAGGAAGCCAATACAAATTCACCTCACTAACCTTGCTTAGAAGGGAATCTGCCATGTTTTCTGTGATTGTCACCAGCTTTAAATCTATTTCGTCTATATGGTCCTCGTAATCCTGCAAGAGAATAACAAGATTTCTAACAATAACAACAATCTGGTAAATCAAATCCAAATAAAATTTACTTTACTCTTAAAGTGGAGGATACGTACTGTACATAGAGACAAATTTGAATTTACGCAGCCCATAGCACAAATGCATGTATTTTTCCCTGATCAAATATGATACAAAATGATTGTTCTCTCAGTGAGAGAGAGACACAAATTCAGGATGATAAATTGGGGAGCAATATGTTATAACTATGAGCTTTTGAAATATCATTTATAATCAAAGTCTTCCTCTGAATACACAATCATTTGTAAAAAAACAAAAAACAAAACCGCCATCAGTAACAACAGCAAAAAGAAAAAGAAAAAAGATAACAAACACAACACAAATTTCCCTCTTTCAACCATGCATACTTCTCACACTGGGTGAGAGAATCATTTCAAGGTACCTACCCCTTATACCTCTAAAGAGTTTCATATTAATTATTTTAAGAAGGAGATGCCTAAAATAATCATTTCCCTGAATTCATCCAATCAAACTCTGAGTTCAAAGGATAATAAAAAAAAAACAAGATCCCAGCAGTGAAATGCAATTTTCCTCCCTGTCAAATCTGCTTGAAGCTTGCATGGACAAATATTACAAACTTGGGGAAATTGGAATCTCACCTTGGTAATTTTTTCAAAGTTCTTCAGCATAACATGACCTTTCGTAGTTAGCATCTGCTCAAAATGTCCTCTCACTTGTGGGATGAATCTAACCACTAATTGAAGACATCTGGAAGCCAAAGCTGGAAATCACATAGGAATGAAAATCAGTCAAATAATCTAAATTTGAAAATCATAAAATTAGAAAAACCCAATCAACATTGATGTTTTCATTTTCATTTCTACTCATCTAATTTTAAGAGGTTATTGTTGCTACCTATTAAAATCTTTGCCAGAGAAAACACTAAAAGCGTGGGAGGATAAGTATCTTGGGGGAAAAAAACAAAAAATACGACCCCTAACAACAAACAAGATATTCTCTTCATATTTGAAACCGATTATCAAGTCAGCAAAGTCTGTGCACAACACGTACCGAGATTGCGGGTTGAGATGGTCTTCAGTCCCACAAGTTGCCTGGCACCGGCTCCAATTAATAGCTGACACGTCCTGGAGTTGAAGATCTAGGCAATACAAAAACAAAATAACCAACATAAATGAAATAAAAACTGATCATTGTAAATCAATAGGTGACCGTTATATTTCCTCAGATAAACTTCACAGTAAGAAGGTTCTTAATAACAAAAGATCATGTCTCAAAAACAGGCTTCAATTTCTTGTTTAAAACTGAAAATATTTAACATATTTAAGATATGCAGAAAACAACTTGACAGTATTGCCATTACAATCCCTCGACAAAAAAACCCAACAAATCAGCCTGGTCCAAACTGATAATAACATTTGACCTTTTTGATAAAAATAGACAACTGCTGAGTTTACTCATTTTTCCAACAGCCAGGAGGACATTTATTATGTTTAAGCTATATTTCAACTAAAGAAGAGCAATGAGGAGGTTACTTCAAACATAAATAACACAAGCAAAACATTTTCTTTACTTTGTTCATTTGAAGAATAAAAATATCATTTTATTTTCAATGGTTGGCTCATTTCACCACTTACCTTGAGCAGATCAACAAGCCTTGTGAGGAGGTCAGAGGAGGCGGAGGGAATGTCAAGCACACACTGACAATATTCCACCATCATCTTGATCAACATCAATACTGTCCTACAAAGAAAAATAGGGTGGTTAAAACATATAATTTGATATCGTACAAATTTAAATTTGCTTTAATAAGGTTGAAAACATATGAATGATAAATTGAACAAAGAACCATGAAAAGTTTGTTCTCATTAATTCTTCATCTACTCCTTCATAAATTTCTCAAAGAAGTTTACCATTACTAGATCCCATCAATTGACAAAGATTCTATATCTTTAAGATAATTCATATAGGAAATACACAATCAGACTTCTTACCCGACCACAGCAAATTGTTCCCCATCCACCATCAAGCATTCTGTTGATTTCCTTCCTATGAAAAGAAATTTTCAAATCTTTACAAACAAGCAAACAAAAAATGCCCCACTAACATCATCTATTTTAGACTCAACAATATGAAAAAAAGAGAGAGAGAGAGAGAAAACTGCAGGCAATCACTGCTTGCTTTCATACCAACATACAGAAATCTCCTGCTCAAGAAAAGTTAACTTGACAATAAATCATGTTGAAGAAAAAAAGGTGTTTACAATAAAGTTTCCCTCGTGTCAAAAATTAGTTTCACACTTTAAAAAATTTAAAATAGATAATCTCACTCAATGATCAAAATTAAAAACTTTAAAAAGCCAATAAAAATACTGAATACTGATCTAAAAAAAAAAAAGTCAAATTAAAAATGTCAATTGTTTACTATAAATTTTACTGTCTGTACAAGAAAAAGTTTACCTGAATCGGTTCTCTTTTCTGGAAGAGTCATTATTCCTGGAAAACAAAAATTCACAAAACATTTAAAACTTGAGGTTCTATTCCATTAATTCCAACCATAAAAACAAGGTTGAGTAAAATCATTGTCTCCAATGAGTAAAATCTACTTTGTTGCACAAATAAGTCAGAAAAGTGACGCATCATGATAATGATGTCAACCTAAAATATAAATACAATGATCTATGACAAATAAAGAGATATATCTGGGACACTTTTCATGGCAGTCTTTTACTCCATTGGACATAAATAATCAGTTCAAGTCATAATTAAATACAAAGTTCTTATTTGTTATAGCATTTCATCCTTCCTTTACTGCTGTTTCTAGTGACATTTAAGAGAATTAAAAAAAACAAAAAACTTATTGAGTTGCAAGTGTAAAATTCCAAAATAATTCCTATAACAACTGGCCATAGTAAGCAATTAGAGCCTGCTGTTCTAATGGGATTCAGTGCTCTACAATTCAATCTATCTATCAACAAGGCATGTGCCTCTGACACTGACCTGATCCCACAATATGGTCAACTAAGTCTTGAAATTCTGATGGCACATCGGCTTGCTTCCATCGTTCATTGTCTAATATAAGACTGAAAATTATAAAAAAAAGATCGTCTCAATAACTGGAATTTTGTTCAATCTTTCGATGGGCATTTATAGAGAGAAATATAAGAAAAAAAGTAAGGGGCTTTCAAGAGGAGTCACAACAAAAGTTTAAAAGAAACCCTGAAAGTTTTAATTTTGAATAAAAATTTTACCTCAACTTTGTCTTTCTCTCTTCATGGAAACGAGCAACAAACTTGTTTGCCTGAATAAGATAAAGAGAAAAAAAAGCACTCTGCATTAAACAACTTGGATGAAAGTTCATGAGAATACAATAATTTCTGAACAAAAGTGATATAAACCTTCTTCCCAGTTTTATATTATCAATAACATTTTTCTACAGGGTTTTCTCAACAATGTCTTCCCTCATCTTGGCAAATTAAAGGAGATAAAGAAAAAAAGTGTGAAGTGCTTTACACACACAATATTGAATCTTTTTGAAAAATCAATACAAGGGGGGTGGGGGGTGGGGGGAGGGTTGCAAATTCAAAGCTTGGTAAAACAACTTTCTTTGTACTTGATATTAATATTTCTAAGGCCAGCTATCTGCTGTATATTTCTTTCATAAGTGCTGAATCTAAGAGCTGAAAATAAAAACAACCCGAGATCCGGTCCTCTAAATTTTTTTTACTAAGATCAAATAGCAATCTATAAAACTCTAACCAGCAGCATGACTACAACGCTTCTTGTTTTTGATCCACCTGAAATCACACAGACACAAAGTTTTAAATACACACACAAAATGACAGAGATACAAGTGACAGGCACACACAGACACTCAAACATTTATACCTGCGTCTGAAGTATGCCTCTGAGAGACATACTTTTTCTGCCACAGACTTTCTCTGTGTCTGCCATAAAGGTCTCAATGTCTCTAGACAGGCCGACAAATTCATTCGAGGAGAGCCTCTCCAAGAACCCATCCTACAATTGACAGATAAAAAAGTATGATTTATACACCTATTTAACTTTAAATAAATCCTTTTAAACAGTTAAATGCCTCTCAGATCTTAAATGTTATATCAAAATCAGAAAACTCTTTTCGTCCCTGGATCGCTGGAATAATGATAAATAAGGTTCATTTAAAGCAGAAAAAAAAAGAGATTACAAAAGCATAAAGTGATATTACATACACTATTTATCAAAATGGCTTATTTGAGAAAGACATTCTTAATAAAGAAATAAAAAACTTTAGAGAGTCACGAGTACAAGTTTATCTAAAACTCAAAGTAGAACTTTCAGCTTGAAGTATCTATGCCTATTTCAACAAATTATGACAAAATGGCCAAATTACCTTTGCCCTTGCTGTCACCACTTTGACACACCTATCATGGGCGTAGTCACACACTGCACTCAGCATCTCCTTCAGACTGTTCAATACTTTGTCATACTCAGACTCGGATATCATCACATCCATATCGTCACTACTGCAGAGGACAGTTGAAAACAAAAATCATAAACTGATACTGTATTGTCCTTAAAGTAAAGAAAAAACTTCTTGAAATAAAGAAAGCGTTTTTCTCTGATGCAAGGGAATTTCAATGAATTTACAAAGAGTATCCTTTTAATCAAATTAGCCTGGACATTCAATTTTACTTTGGAACCAGCTCTTGACAGAGTCAATTTAACAGCAAATGTTATATAGATTTGAGAACAACTAAAAAAATACATTTAAGGACCTGATTCAGTAATTGCCCTCATTATGGCCACCTAGAGCGGGGGTTCCCAACCTTATAGCGCTCGTGATCCCCTAACTAAAATTTTGAAAGCCATGCTACCCTTTACTTAGAGGAGCTTAATTTTCCTTTCACGTTCTTTGGAGGAGAGCCAAGGCTTTGCAACTCCTGCAGCAAGGCCTGGCAACCTCTACAGGGGGTCAGGAGCCACCGGTTGGCGACCCGTGACTTAGAGGTACATCAACTATGACTAACATTAACTAGGGCTAAAAATATATAATTAATGAAATCAAGCTTCTGGCACATGTTCATCTGTCCAAACCTACACTGAGACATGCAGGTTCTCCGCCTCCTTGAGTTTCTCATTGACCTCTGACACAGGTGAGGCCAGAGACGGGGCTTTAGTTTTCCCAGCAGCGATCCCAACAACGTCCAGCACGACTCCATAAAAAGCCTGAATGGTGACAGAAAGATGAAATGGAAAGAGGATAAGAACTCTTGACTAGCACAAAATAATGACTTGCATACCTTATGAAGTATTTCTGCAGTAAAATATATTGAGTATTAAGGTTTCAAACAGACAATAGTAAGAAAAAACATTGTGAATGACATTTGCCTTTTAGTCTCTCTATCTCTCCTAAAGGAGACTTCTATACAGGTTTGATATACTTCTCCAATTAATCAAACTAATAACCTTTCAACCATAGCACAGAAGCTTGATAACTGTCTTATCAGATGCTCAAAAAAAAGACCAAAGAAATAGGCTGATACTCAGGGATATCACAGAGAAATGTAACATAAAGAGTTAAAGTCTTGCAAGAGTCCAGGCGGAGCATCACCAACCTTGACCCTGTTGATAAGAATCATGAGGTTGGCAAAGACATTCCGCAGCAGCTCTGTCCACTGTGAATAGTTGAGCAGCCTCATTTGGTCGGCCAAACTGCTTGCGTTGGATTCGGCATCAATATCATCAGCTACAGCTACAGCCTCCACGACAGTCTTTGCAAAGACATACAAAAGAAATGGATGAGAAGAAATCTTAAGCCATGGTGGGTTTTTAATGACTATTTAAAAGAAAGGGAACAAAATTAACACAAGATTGCATTAATACTTTGTACAATCAGCTGAGGGTTGCAAGGTGTCTCAGAGGGTCATATTATATTTCTAATCCTTTATCTAAAACTACAGTCTCTATAGTTGTTCAAGATTGAATTACAATTCTGTGTCCGTGTACTTTCTTGTTTAAAAAAATACTTTAAAAGCTCATGATGTGACTGCAATTACAATTACAACTTACTCAAAAATAACATATCACCTGATCCAGCTACTTATAAAAAAGTAAAGAATAAAAGAATCTTAAGATGAATCAACATCATCGTACGAGAAAAGAAGCAACATGAGATATTAATGCCCTTCACCTGCTTAACTGTGGCTTTCATGGCAGTAAAGGTTTCTTCCCTGTACACATCAATAAAGTTGAATTTATGTTGGCGCAGCATTCCAAACAAGATAGAAACAAGCCTCTCCTGCAAAAAACAAAAAAAATCAAAGATCACATTCACAGGTACCCTGAATATGTCAATAGAAAAAAAGGCCTAGAATAAGATCAGCAGCCCTTTTTGTTGAAATATCAAACCATTTAATCAATATTAAGAAATGAAAATTATAATATTTTTCCATCCACATTCATCCCTCTGTCATTAGCTGAATGAAGGCTAAATTCGCAAATACTGAATTTATATTAAATACATTTCAATATCAACTACAGAAGATTTATGTAAAAACAATAAGCAGATCTATCAACATGCTCAGAGGTTATCTAAGACAAAAATTCTGATAATAAAAAAGATAATGGGGAATAAAAACAACAACAGAAATACCTCCTCTCCAAAAAGTTGGGTATCTACTACTGGACGATTGAGCTCCATGGTAATGCATTTACTAAAATCTGCCTGCAACATCTTGTCTATCAACTTCTCCATTTCTGCTAGTTGAGAACCTAAATGCCTGAGATAAAGATAAAGATAACATAATCCATGTTCAGAATTATAGTCCATTCACAAATAAATGGTTTGCAATTATTTTTTGGGTTTTCTCATTTGATTGTCCACATACGACTCTAAAATGCTCTTTTACAAGATTACAAGACTAACAGGTTTATAAGAATTGCTCTTTTTGTCTTTAAACTGACTAGAACATAATCTTTAAAAGATAATATCAAAATGATGAAAGAGATCTCCCTTTTGTTCAATCTGTTGAGAAAGCATAATCTACATTGGTCAATTCCTATGTTTTTAAATAGCCATAACTCAAATTCAAAGTGGAAAATAGGCAGAGAAAGAGTAACTGAAATTGATCTTCGTATATTCCTACCTAAAGCTGTGAATGCCAGCCAAGTCCTTGCTGAGCACATCTTGAGAGGTGGATATGAGATCCAGAGCTCCAATGAACTCGTTGTTGGACAGCAAGCGCTGGATTGTGGGCTGTGTCTCATGAATGGATGCCATTATTTTCAGCTTGAGAGATACAAATTGAAAATAAATTAACAAAAATAAATGAAAAAAAAACAACATTAAAAACCTGTTAGATCATTAAGTCTCATAGATAATACCTTAATGTGAAAAAATGGAAAAAAGAGGTGTATATAGGGGGTGCAAAAAGTCATTTCTCACTGCTGTAGTCCTTTTTCATAAAATGCATACCAGATGCAACACGTGTGCAGTTCAGTTTCAGGGCAAAACAATAGCAGGTATTACAAAAAAACTTACACCTCTTTCATTTTTTCTTGTTTCCGGTGCACATTAAAAATATTACTTATTTTTTTCCCAGATTTTAAAACAGTTGAGGATGAATATTTGTTTTCTGGGGGGGGGGGTTGTTTTGGGTTTTGGCTTTGTTTTGAGTGTAAGAGTTGTTTATTTTTTGTTGTTGTAGAGATCTGCATAAGAGATTCAGTCATAGACATGATAATATGCAATATGGTACACACCTTGTGTTTCCTCAATCAAAATACATTTATACTCTGAAGGCAAACACCTTCCATTGATATCTTAGGCAGATCAACCAGAAATAAAAACTACAGAAACAAGATATGACAAAATTTTAGCCCTCAACAATTACCTTGTTAAATAAAGCCATATAATTTGCACGGGTATGAGATAGTTTTATCACACGTAGAGATTCCAAAGCCATTTTTTCATCCACAACTCTCATGCTATCCCTATGGTGGAAAAAAAAATTCAATATTAGTCATAATATTAAGTATTGTATCATATTTTAAGTGAAAGTTTATTCATCTGATGATGATAAAGCAGTAAACAGTTGCCATTAGAAAGCTCTTCAATTTCTTACAAATTAGAGCAACATTCACAATTTACATCAATACAATAAAAATTGGTTGCCTTTATAAGATTTCTCAAATTCATCTTCATACCATTTTTCGTTAGATAATCAGACCTGCCAACTTTTCACAAACCCAATCAGGGACACTTCGCGCGGCGCGCAGTCAAAAGTCAGCATTTAGTATAAGGGATAAGGAATGTCCCCCACCCCCCTCTCATTTATACCATAAAGACAAACAATGAAGGGTTCATATGTATATTAAACTATTAAG
>JBCIKM010293420.1:0-11730 GCA_039654465.1 Melibe viridis | reverse complement strand
TCGAACCCAGGACCTGCCACGGCACCGATTCGCCTGGCCACTGCCAGAACAGCGGGCCTACCAACTGAACCATCCGCGTTTATTGTAGACTAATAAACAAGATTGCTTGAAAAGTATCGTTTACCCGTGATATTGTTATTGCGTGTGGTGTAAGAGAGTCTCATTGGTTGCCATTGAAAGGGCGTCACTTAAAACGGTGTTCTTGCAGGTTCTTCCCTTCGTATAATAGCGCTGCATTGGGTTGTCATAGGCCTATATGAATCTACTTGTCACGTAACTAAGAGAGAGCAGAGTTTGGGGGGTGTTTGGCTTCCACCGTGGGCAAATCCATTTGGGACACTTAATTTAACTACAGTGAAAATACCCGCGAGCTCTGCTCTGACCAGAAAATTGTATTCAAAGACGTGTTCTTTGACTTTGGCGTGTTCTGAAAGGGCGAATTTCCTAGAAAACCGTGTTCTTTCATAGACGAATCGTGCTCTGAAGTGACCTGTTCTTATGCCCTCTTTTGCTTGTATGAAGGATACAGTGCGTCTTGCAATAGACAAATTAATTCCTCCCCGATAAATTCTTTATTTTTGGCTTATTTTTCTATTTTTCTCATTCCCGCATTTACCAAACACCATACCTACAAAATGGGCTGTTGGCATTATGACAAACTGAATCGTTTGTTTGTTTGTTTTTATTATTATTATTTCATTTTTTAAACCTTACACTGAAAGGTACTAAAGGTAAAGATAAAGAACGAAAGAATTATTTCATTGTTCTTGATTGTGCAGTCTTTCTTCTCCCCCCCCCCCACCCCACACACGCACGCACGCACACACACACACACACGATAACAGTTGCAAGAGTGGTCAGTTCCGCTCCAGAGAGCGACAGTCAAGTGGGATGGTCACTCGGACACTGTGCTGTGGCTCGCCTGGGAGGACGGCAAGCTGGTCAGTCAAGGTCGGGACGGCAAGGTGAAGATTTGGACCAAAAGTGCAGAACTGTCACTGTCAAACAGCTGGATATTCAACAGTGAGTCTAGATTTTATTTAATTTAACTTAAATGTATACATAAGCACTGGCAAAGGTTTCTTTATCTTGTCCCAAGTTCATTTCCTGTTATCTTGAGAGATGTCCATTCCACTCATGTCTTCAATCCATTCAGATTCATGAATAGGGAAGGCTTTGCCAGATTTCACAGCATATGAGAAGAAGATACATCCATTCACCATTCATCACATATAGGGATTTTGATTGAAATATTACATAGTATGTAGCCAACTTTTACTATTGTTTTCCACTCTTACTTTGGATTTTGTTGTTTTTCTTGAAGCAAAATTTAAATGGCTTTCTTAACTATAACTTACTTGTACATTAATTACTTACTTTAAGTACCAGCAACGGAAAAAAGAAATAGGGTGAAGTAGTATGTATATTGTCACTGACACTCCCAAATATTGTAGTTGAAGGTACGTTACATAACAACTGTCCTCATTCCTCATTGTGAAATTCTCAATGCAATATTTTGGCCACAGTTGTCCACTTTATTCTTTTGATATTTCTTCATCTGCTTCCATCTCCAATATTGGAGTATTTTTTTTTTTTTGGCTTCTTTTTTTTTTTTTTAGGTGTTTGAGGCAACAACTTGCATGTGATCACGATGATATAAAGTCTTTGTACATATTTGTAAAACATATTATTCCAGAGCTAAAAATTTTTGAATTTCTGTAATATAATTTAATTATGATTTTATACATTGTTTCTTTTTCACAGAGGAATTCCCCTCAGCACCCCTAATCTTTTGTAACTGTGCCATCATCAACTCATCACAAGACAAACTTTTAGCTGTTCCAGGTACAGAAACTTCAGAAGTCTACATTTATGAAATATTCCAGTCTTCTGTTACCTCTTTAGATCAGGACATTTCCATATCCAAAGATGCTACAGCACCCATTGTTTGTAGATTGAAGCCAGCTTGTGTTAAAGGGTATGGGATGTGTATGAAAATGTGCTCTGTCAATAATACCAATTCCAGCATAAACGGACACCTGTTGGTTGGTTATGAGAGTGGTTCCATCGCCCTGTGGAATTCTTTTAAAGGGCAGCTGATTCATACTCTCCGCATACACTCAGACTCTATCATGAGTTTATCTTGTTGGTCGAATTCTTCTAATGGACAAGTTACTGGATTGTCTGCTTCTGTGGATTCAACTATTCAGTGCTGGAAAGTGTCTGGAAATGGTACACTAAGTAAAGAACAAAGTGTATCCGTCATAAATGATGGATTTAATGATTTGTCTGTGAGAAAAGATGGAAAGATTTTCATTTCTGGAGGTTGGGATAGCCGTGGGCGTGTTTTCAGTCTGAAGAAACTCCGTCCGCTTGCTGTTCTGACATATCATAAGGAAAGCGTCAATTGTGTGGGCTTTAGCCCTGATAATCACTTGATACTAGGATCCAAAGATGGATACATCTCTTTTTGGAATTTGTATAAAGATAGCTGATGATGTTAATTTTCCTCCCTCCTTTATCCGACTTTTATGCTTGTTTTTGTTTCCTTTTTTTTAAATGTTACAATGCCCAAATGAAAGCAAAGCTTTTGGAGATTAAACTGTTCATATGACAACCCAATATTAACTACCTTCTTCATTATTTAGTTTGTCTACAATAGTCCGTTCCACCCCCTCCCCCCCCCCCCCCCCATTATTGCTATTAAACACACAAATTTGTTATGCTGTTCAGCTCTACTGATGATAACAATAATAATTTAAAATGGCAACTGGGGAAAGTTGAGGAACTTTGCCCCTTTTTTAGTTTGTAAAATACCTATAGTATTTACACACAGCAGACCCGAGTAAAATTTTAAATACAAAAGAGACAAAGTAGTCCCATTGACAACGCTTTGTTTTGTTATCCGTTTCCCTTCATACCTCCTTAGCAGTGTTGGGACCTAGCTTCAAGGAGCTGGGAAAACTTCTGGATCACAAGAAATAAAGAAAAACAGATAATCAGTCCACCGTGCCTAATCTTGTGTGGGATAATGAGCAATACATATGGGGTATTACTCAATCTTAAGCCAAACAATAGTTGCTGTTGCTGTGGTGGTATCTGCTCATTAAGAAATACGAATGAACCAATTTACCTCAGGGTGTCCATTGACAATAAAAATTTGAAAACAATCAGTCCAGAAACAAAAAAAGTTATGAAAAATCACTGTCTTGAAGATAATATGATTTTGACAACAAAATCAATAATGCCAATTTGTTTCCCCAGTTCTCAATTTTTAAAATAACTTTTTGAGTAAGTAGGTTGGATGGCCTCACAAATGTTTCATGTGATTTTTATCAAGATTTTGGAAGCCAAAGTCGGTATGTATTCATTGATACAATTTTTAAATTTCTTCTCACTGACTGGTATGGAAGTTGAAGTGGATTATCTCCAAAACAATTTTTTCTGGAAATAGAAGAACAGGGCAGAACCAGAGCAATGAAGTGCTAAAAAATTGTCAAAACATTATTTCTTGATTACATTGATTTTGTGTATCTTGAACTGAACATTCAGTTAAGAGAAAAAATTCATTAACTTTGATAAACCAGTCCATTTTCCTTGCTTTGATTTCAATGGAATTGACTCCTATAACCGTTTTTTGATTCGTTTGTTTGTTTGTTTATTGGAGGTTTTAGGGCCCCACGATTCACAAGGGTCATAGAGGGGCCCAGAGGAAAGTAAGATGATAGTAATGATAGAATAAGTTCAAAGAGGGAACAGATCAAACCACAAACAGCAGAGATGATTTACACTAAAAAAACAAACCCTAAACAAGTACAGACCAAATCGTTGGGGTTTTTTTTTTTTCAATGTCTTAAAAATCTATTCAAGAATCTGTTGGAAACTCTTCAAGAATGTAGAAGTAACACACTGTTGTTTGATAATAACATCACTTTCATGGAGTAGAAATAGAAATTCTGCTTTGCCACATTTTTTACTTAAGAAGTTAAAATTTCTAAACTAAAAATTTACCGTAGTGGGATTTCCACATTATAAACAGAAACTTCAATATTTTTCTTGGGTGTTGCCAAAAATTAGACATACTATCCTTGCTTACTTATTACATATAAATCCTAAATCTTTTTGGGGCATTGATGTAAAGCACAATTTTCCGCTCTAATATCATTAACTCAACCTCATTTTTTATTAATACTTGCAAAAATAATTTTCATTGAAATTCCACATTGTTAAAAAGAATGAATTATTATGCAGTAGAAATTCCTATTCTCTTCTTTTTTCTTTTTTTTAAATTTTTCTTATCAAAACCCCTATTTTCACATAAAAAATCCATAGGTCGGTACTCTTCCTTTGCCAAAATAAAGCATTTTGGAAACTAATTTTGAGTTTCAATCAAAGCAATATCATTGTTTCCCTCTAGAGTTGTGTCAATCTAGTGTGGATGAAATTGGAGAAAAGGGCAAACTTAACCTCAACTCTCCCCTGAACCCTGCACACGACATTTTAGCTGTTCCATTCAAAAGCAGAACAAGTTTATTGAAAGAATTAAGTCCATAATTCAACGACAGTATGCAAAATGGGACAGCAGAAACATCATTTCAACGAAAAGATCAATCAAACAACAATTACAATATGGGGTTTTCTCCAAAAATGTATTATTTGTTGGCTGAACTTTCACATCTCAAAATTGTACAAATTACTCTTACTCTCAAAAAACATTTCATAGCATCCATCCTTCATGACAAGAAAATGATGAAAAAAAAGGGACTTGAAACAGGCTGGCCCGGTTCTATCATTATTTTCATTTCTTCTTTTTAAGAGATTGATTGGCCCTCAAGATATCACCAGGACTAGGGTAGGGCCTCTGCTGGAAGAGTGGCCCAGATGCCGTTTCATCCACACCAGTCTTTGCTTTGCCTCTTGTATCGAGGCCATCACTCCAGCCTCCTCTGAAGAAACAGATAAAAAAAAAATTTTTTTAAAAATTTGATTGAAGCCATTTAAGTCATTTATAGTTTTTAATTCCTTCAGGGTTTGAATATAACCAAAATTTTAAAAGGAACCCCCCCCCCCCCCCCCAAAAAAAAAAAAAAAAAAACATAAACAAAACAAAACAAAAAAAGGACAAAACATCTTGATCAAAATACATTTGAGGATTTTTACTTACAAAGACAAGATTGAAATATTTATCATCACTGAGATCAGCTTTAAAGGAATATAGTATTGTGAATTCAACTGAAAACCACAACATTCCGGAGCAACTGCAAGTTTAAAAAAAAAAGATAATATTCCTTACTATTAAACGAGTTGTTTCAGGATAAAAGACTACAATTAGTAACTCCTCTTGTCTAACACTTCGAGTGGAAAGAGAACCTTGTGTATATTTAACTTGTTAAAATAGAAACACCTTTATGACAAAAGACAAGTATGCTCACAAAACTGTGCAAGGAAAAACTGCCAAGTAATGAGTATTTTCATACTGCCATAGGGTAGTGTAATATTTATTCTACAATTTCTATGTAAGCACGATCATTCTTTATTTTTATTTCTACCAGACGCTGAAATTTAATTTTTAGAATGCAGTCAAAGACCTGCTAAATTTGTTAAGAAACTGTACGTATTTGGTATATTCAAATGTAAAGGTGCTGAAAATTTTTTTTTTAAACATTTGAGAAGCAAACTATGGGTCAGAAAAGATTCAACAGTGATCACAATATCACAATCATAATTAGGAAAATGGCACTAAGCGTTATATGTAAATACATGGATGTGGTGTCTTTATACCAGTTCAAATCAATTACATCTCTAATCTGCATGCCAGTTTTTAATAATCTGAAACTATCGGGTGCAGAACTTCAACCAGATTTGGAGGGTTGCGAAGAAATCCATGCCTGAAAGCACACTTGAGCTTTGAAACAATCTAGAGTTAATGTTCAAAACGAATACCTTGCCACATCCGAGTAGGAAGCAGGGTCCATTGGGTCCAGTTCCTCAGCCTTTCCTCTACCTATGGAGAAAAAAAAGACAGGGTGATTTTTTTTTTATTACTTTCCCATACTCCAAAATTAGTAAAGACGGGTACATTTTTATTTTAATTAGATAAATTTCTAGGTTTTTGTTGACCAGAAATACAGGCATGTTTTCTTTTTGAAAAATACCGTTGCATTGGTGCATCTTTACTTGAATGATGTGGCATATGAAGTGACAGTGTAATGTTTTCATGACATGGCCAAATTTCTTAAGTTACCAAGGCTATGTCAGAGGCCTTAGTCAAAACAACTGATACCAATTACCTCCCATGTTAAAACAAGCGACAAACAAGTAAGAAACAAAACAAAAGTATTCAAAATTACAGAAAGCTATAGTAAAAAGTACCTGCATCCTTGTTGTTAAAAAATAAGCTAGCCTTTAAAAAAACTAAAATACCCTGTAAAAAAAAAGCCATAAATATATTTGTATGATCTTAAAATTATCAAAATGGCTTTTGCAATGCGGCGCTTACGATACATTTATTAAATAAGGTACTGTAAGGAATGAGGGAAAGAAGTACAACTAGGGCCTTACTTTTTCTACTCTCCTGTTGTTTATTCTGAGATGCAGGGGTTTTAAAGAGTCTGCTTTCAATTTTGTTGCTGTTGTCAACATACTCCTCTTCATCAGATAAGGAGGTGTCACTGCCACTTTTCTGTCAATTTTCAGACATTTTACAGAAACAAGTATAAAAGGGGAAAGATTTACATATTGTCATTCGAAAATTAATAAATAATTTACAAAAATCCAAACAGCCAGCAGATGAATGAGTAGAATGACATTAAATAGAACAACCCATCATTGAAAGATGTTTAGAAGACAATGTTACATGGGAAAAGATACAATGTTATCCCTATCCCCTCCTTCTCCTTTCAATATAACATACAAATAAAATCAAGACTGAGAATCATTGTTGATGCAAATTTATCCTTTCTTCAACAGGAAATTCTGCGAGTAGTTTTTTGCAAATGTTTAAACATCAGATACCCTTGTGAACAAAGAGCAAGACCACAGTTTTTAATCAATTTAGGAATTTTTACTTATGGCCTATTTTCTATTTTAATTTAGAGAAATGGTAAAGAAATAGCTATTTCACATGCTTGAATAGCATCCAAAACAAATAATTTGAAAAAAGGATTGCACAATGTATCACTCTACAACAATGAGAAATATAGCAGGTCCTTAATTTCCTCTTAAAATCAGTAAAAGTGCAAGGAAAATTTACTCATACAAACCTCAGATGCATCATCAGCCTCCTCAGTCTCCATTGCTTGCTCCCCATCACTGTCTAAATTTCCAATCTTTCCAATGAGTCCTAGATTGAAAAACAAAACAAAAAAATGAGACAAAAAGAGATACAAGTCAAAGAGACTAACAGTTACAAGATGGTGAATCTTCTTCTTCTTCTTCAATTATATTGACTGACTCAGTGGAACTGAGTATTACTGTCGATGCGGGCATAAATTAAACACACCAAGAGCAAGTTTTGTCTTGGTGGGCCTCTGGGAGCTTCTCTAATACCTTGATCTTAGCGTGATGTAGTCAAGGCATTGCTTGAAATTGTCTAATCTGATTGCAAATATATAAATGCTATTCTACAAAATGAAGAGTATGAAATTCATACCACAAGACAGTGGACAAGATTTTAAAACACAAGATAAAAATATTTTTCTTTAACTAGTTCAGCATTTCATAAGCTATCCTCCTAAAGCTTTGATGAAAATTTACCAAGAGTTGCTCACAGTTAATAAATGAGAAATTGGTCCTTTCACTGTCTCACATACAACTTATCATCAAAATTCAAAGAGGAATGGTGAAAAATAGCTTTTAAAAAATGCTACCAAGTGACCACATCATTGAGAGTATCGACTCAAAACCCTGGCAGAGAGGTATGGTGCTCCCCTCTCAAGCAAAAGGTCTCGGGTTCAAGTCCAATGAACGGCAAAATATTCCAGTCAATTTCTGATCAGTTGTCACACCCTGGTGGCATAGAGGTACAGAAACCTCTCAAATAAAAAAGCAGTGGGTTTGAGTCCCATGAAAATCAAAAAATGACTGGCCCCTTTTCTGGTCAACAGCCACTTCCTGGTTCTAAATAGGTGGGATCAAGCATCTAGTCCTAGTGATTCCTGCCGGTGCAATCGTGTTGTGTCCTTAAGTAAGGCACTTTACCACACTTAACTCATCCATCAGAGATAATAATAATAATAATAATGCACATTTATAACGCGCAAAAACTATCCACTGGTTGAAGACAACTCTTGTCTCTCTGTCCCAAAAATTGTAATACGCCTTACAGACTACTTGAATTGTAATAGAATTATATATTGATTGTCTGCTAGGGATACTTGGTATTGTTGAGCGCTTAGAGAATGGTGACGACTTTGTATAGGCTCTATAAAAATGTCATATATTATTATTATACTATTGTAAAGGATATGCATCTCACCTGTACTACTTCTAAACTGAAATTTTAAGTTTAAGTCTTTACCTAACTGCTCTGCAGACTGTGAGATTACAGCTTTTGGATGAGTAGGTGACAACCAACTAACTTCATCAGTAAGAGTGTTCCAGTAATAGTAACGAGATCTGAGAAAATGAAAAAATTAAAACAAAAAAGGTATCAATTTCCATTTTAATGTTACAAAATGACCTATACGCAAGCATCTGTATAACAGTGAGATGGTAAAAAAACGGGCTGATCATGAAAAAGTTGGTGATCCTCTTTGCAGGCAGTATCTTGTATGGAATAAAATGAATGGCAACAACCACTGAGAAGCTGATATTAAAAGCAATTGAAGTCAAGCCAATCAGTGGAATGATTATTTTACAACCAAAACATAGCAAGTTGAAGCATTTCATTTGGGAAAAGATATGCCCCATCCTCTACAAGCTTCTTGTTTTGAGTTTTCAGCTTAAGAGACAATATCTCCAGTCTTTGTGCATCAACACTTATAGTGATAGTTTGAAACGATGGATCAAAGGATCCAGATTTCATTGTGATATTTAAATAAATTGCTCCAATAGAGTGCTTTGAAAAGAATATTTTGCAGTGTTCCATTTAGAATCAGTTGTTTTCTTTTGGGCCCACTGTAAAATTTGAAAAAATGGAATAACATTCTTTTAAATCAAACAACTCCAGTTTTGTCCATGATAAAATAAATATTTAGAGCTTGCCGTTGACTGTAAATGACAAAATAGCAAACATATCTTTATAGTTTTCTAAAAGGCAGTGAAACATGAGGTCACTGCATTTATTTTCAAATAACACTAGTTATAAGTTTGAACTAAGATAGAAAATTTTAAATCTTACGAGTCATGATCCCCAACTTCAATCCATCCTTCTGGAAGAGGATATTTTGCGAGCATTCGTTCCCTTTTTTTCAACATTGAAGATTCTGGTTTCCACTCTCTCATTCCATATGTTTTTCGACAGTAAGGAACACAGACATGATATGGATTTGACCTGGAAAAAAAAACAACCATCATTAACAATCACTTGGAGACAACTCGTTCACAATCCTGATCCACACCTGTCTGAGTTCTAATAATGATTACTTTAGATGAGAAACAAATAAAAATAAATGAAAACAAATTTCATCACTACATGTCAAAAATAATCAATTTAACCAAGAAGGATTTGCGGATCCCAAAGTGAACATTTTCAATCAGAAATTTTTTTTTTTAAAAGCCTTGGCACGAGCCCTTGCGTAGATTATAAACCTACTTCTGAAACCTCACTATGGAAATCCTCCCATGAATATTCTTTTGTACTAAAATTCCACTTCAGCAGATCAGATTATCATTATATTATTGTTTTATATAAAAAAAGTATTAGTCAAGGCTAAGATTTTTCCACACAAAGGCTCTTCATTGAATAAAGAAGTTGTCTATTTATTCACTAGTTCTTCCTTTTGACAGGCCTAGTCTATAGTATAACAAATATAAAGCAGAAAAAGACTTAATATTGATAGCATTTCAAAAAGATTTCAAATAAGAATGCAAATTAAGGGAGAAACCTTGATGGACAAGCTGTTGTTTCTCTGAAAACTGTCTCAGACTCTGTAGTGTGCTGAGGAATGGGTTGAGTTTGAGGGATAACTGGGGGGAGTTCCTTTTCCTCTGGAACCTCTGGTTTTGACGGATCATCATAATCCTCTGCAAAAACCTCTTCGACTTCCTCTGAAAATACATAGAGTTGGATGACTGTATGGACATGAGAAAAACTGATTGCTTGAGTACCTTGCAACATAGCATTCAAGGTTGGGAGGAAACTGTCATTTCAATTAAATTCTGAACATTTAAGGACCTAATTTATTAAGTAGTAAAAATATGGAGTGGTTATTCGTACAATTGCGTCTCCCATCTTGAAGTCTCATGTCGAGTTTAAGAGAGAGCGACAGAGAGAGAGAGAGAGAGCGTGTGTGTGTATGTATTGTTTTGCAGCGATCACCCACACATTTTTTCAGAAAAAATGCAAGATACATTTGACAATCGGATTGAAATAAAAAAAACCAACAAAAAAACAAATTGGAAGCAAGCTGAGGGTCAAACCCGTATCACTCTGGTCGCAACACCAACACACTAACGCTGCAGCTAAAGAAACGTTAACTAGTGAGCAATACAAACATATGTTATGCCGCCTAATTTTCCTTCTATTGGTGAATAGGAACTGATACCAAACCACTTTTTAGTAAAAATTCAATAAGATCCGTCTATTTTTGCAGTCACACAGAAGCCCAGACTGTGTCAGTTGAAAAGGGGAGGGAAGATTGAGGATATTCTTGTTGTGGCAAGCGCAGAGCGGAAGTTTGGGACAATATCGCCGTATGAATAAACTGTAACATTTATTCTAACAATCCTTGTGCAGCGATCATCATCCACACATTTTGTAAGAATAACTGGTTGTGGCTACACCGCTACAATAGTACTGGAAGAAAATAGTGAAGAGAAGGTCTGGAGAAAAAAAAACATAATTGAAGTTGGATGGAGGAAAATCATGAAGTGCAAATGAATGCAAAGCTTTTTGTACAAAAAAATTCAAGACCCATTAGATAATTGGATAGAGAAAAAAGAAAATAACCAAAACAAATGGATCTAGCAGGGGGTCAAAAAATTACAGGACGATACGATAGGGAAAAAAGAAAAAAGAACACTGCTTGCAAACTGAACGCTCTACCACTTCGGCTACATAATGTATACAATTCCACCATCTAGGCGGATAGCCAAAAGGAAACCGGAAGTTTGGCTAAAGTTGTACGAATAATTGGCTCGGCTTTAGAGGCCTGTTTCAATCTCCAAATAAAACCTTTATTTTAAAACTTAATTGTTAAACCATTATGAATACTGTTGGAATCCAGTTGTGATAGCGGTACCAATTATACAGATAATATTAGTTTGTTATGAGAGAGTTTATTTTGCATGTAACAGCACTGGAGGTTTCGTGGCTAAAGTAATGACCACTGGTGATTACGATGATATCTGTAGGTTTTGGCGGATATGGGTGTGTAGGGACAAGGTACCTAAGGGTTAGTATTAGTGGTAAAGGTAATGATAGGAGCTTAACTCTTTATGCAGTATTAATCATTGACTCAATAGCGTTGGTGGGAATGGTTACAGCTAACGTTTTTGTCAGTGTATATGTGAGGTTGTGTACGCATATGTGCGTCCTTGTGTGTTTTGTGTATGCGTACGCGCGGGCAC
>JBCIKM010293310.1:0-11731 GCA_039654465.1 Melibe viridis | reverse complement strand
TGGGGAAGTCTTTGACGTTGCAAATATGGTAAAGCAAGAGCCACAAACTACTGAACCTTTGAAATGACAGTGACGAATACTATTCAACCGATTTCAAAGGCAACTAAACACCACTCTTGGGATTATATCCCACATGAAACTCAACGTTCTCTCATTTCTGCAGTGGAGTCTCACTACACCAGAGATTTGTCTGAAGATAAACAGATTTGCTTGATTTGTTGATGGTGAGATGAGCAAGGTCAAGCAAGAAAAGAGCGAAAAGATGACTGTAGCAGAATAGAGAAAGAAAGAGAGATATACGCACAGTGAGATTCATTGAGAGATACAGAAAGAAATAGAGATACGTTGAGAGAGAGAGAAAGAGAGAGCTATACACAGATTCACTGAGATACAGAGAAAGACAGAGATACATTGAGAGAGGGAGAGAGAGAGAATCCAGGTGTGTGCCCCATGACGAATAGCAAATTTTTAAAAAATCATATAAAACAAACCGTAGGTGAGACCAAATAGGCACTACATCAGTATATTCATGAAAGTCTAGTGCTGGATCTAAGATGTGTTTGATATAAATTGATCGTGGAAAACAAAAGATATACGTAATAATTAAGACTGTGCCCAATTTGAACTGTCAGGTAAAAGGCGTCATAGTTAAATCATCACTTCAGAAACACTGGGCATGTGAAAATAACAAAATTCAGCGCTTGGCACTGCTCAATTATCCACTTTATGAGATAAGAACAATTTGAAACAGATTACTCAAAGGAGAAAAGCGCAATAATGAAAACAATGAGGTCAAAAAGCTGGTCAAAATGCCCCATCCTGGAATTCCCGCTGCCCCGTAGTCTGACCACAGGTCAACATGTGCGTGCCATCTCAGCCTAATGCGCGCTGAGGAGAGATTTTCATGACCGTGCAAGATTATGAACACTTCTTTAATGGTCACAGCATCATCATGCATTTTTTTTCCCTTAAAATAACAAAGATAACGTTTGCCTTTTTTTCATCCAGATTTGGAACACGTTCTTCAGCGGCCGCTACATCATCATGATGATGGGTTTGTTCTCAGTCTATACCGGTCTCATCTACAACGACGCCTTCTCCCGTGCCTTGAACATCTTTGGATCGTCCTGGGAGCCTAGCGTAGAGTCAGTTCCTATTGGATTTATTTCCACTCATTGTTTGTTTGTTTTGCTTTAAGTTTTTTGTTGTTGTTGTTGTTGTTGTTATATCTCATTTCCACAAATTTATTGTCTAAAACACTGTATTACTATGGTTAACCAAGCAAAGAATTCTGAATTGAGAGAAACTAATGTCTTGGTTGCAGAGAGCATTGTCCCTGTTGAAAAAAATTCATTTTGAGTAAAATTTTCACATGGATACAGTATGCTGAAGCTCTCTGAGGTCTCAGTAAAAGGCTTGATGCAAATACACTCATTTTATATCTTAACTCATTATTTTGATGCTTTTTCTTTCACAAGTGGACTCTTTTAGTGAAATATATTTTTTCTCTATGTAATGACTTAATTTGAAATATTTATTGTTCCTCAGTATCAGTGATTGTAAAGGAGAATTACAGCTCAACCCAAATTTTGATCACGTCAATGGCACTGCCTATTTCTTAGGAGTTGATCCTGTAAGTTACCGGCCTTCTCACTCTGTGGAGAACAGTTATTGATAATAGCTAAAAGAATAATTATGAACCTTACAAATACAAGTATGAATTATGCGAATGCCCAATAGAAATAGCAATTCTTTACCTGCATTTCACTTTTTTTTATCTGTAATTCTATCATCTTACTGTCCTCTGGGCTCTTCTATGACCCTTGTGTGTCATGAGGCCCTAAAACCTCCAGTAAACAAACAAACATTGCAAGAATGTCAGAGCTAAATCACATTCAATTCCACACAAATTATTATGTACCTCTATTGAAGGACTATATCTTGCTACTGAAAAAAACAAACTTCTAGACTTAATTTAAGCATTTCAACATTGATTTAGACACATTTCATTGTCTGCATATGTAAATGTAAATGAATTGATACTTTTTAACTTGTGAAATAACAAATCGGCTCCTGCATATAGTGATATTAGCAACCAATTTTACAAGGTTTTTTGGTAGCTCAGTAGGACTCCCCAAGATTATTGTTTTCTACATTCAATTGAATACTCAAAAGGGTTGACTGACACCTAAAGAAGGAGAATCATCACTTTATTGCACAAAGGAAAACTTGTGAACTAATTGTCGGATTGTAACCATCTTTTGACATATTGTTGCACATGTCTAATTTTCCCTGTTAGTTGCAATATTTGTTTCTGCTAACAGATTTGGCAGTCTGCTAAAAACAAGATCTCCTTCCTGAATTCACTGAAGATGAAAATTGCTGTGATTCTGGGTGTGACACACATGCTGTTTGGGATCTGCCTGAGTGTCTTTAACCATGTGTAAGTCATTGTGTTAATTTGCTATATGTAAAGAATCAATGTTTTGATCCTTTTCTAAAATTCCCATAATATGAGGGACTTGATCTGGATAATCTGCTCTTTAATTTTTCTCTCTCTTGTTTCAGGAATTAAAATCCTTTTCTAAAAACAAAACCCCATAATCAGTGGACTGGATCTTGATTATCTGTTCATTGATGTGTGTGCGTATCTCTCTCTTTCTTGTTACAGTCATTTCTCCAGGATGCGGCTCATCCTCCTGCAGTTCCTCCCTGAAATGCTTTTCTTGGGCTGTCTCTTTGGCTACCTGGTTGCCATGGTGTTCTACAAATGGATCATGTTTGACGGGGCAACATCCAGATGTGCTCCCCCTCTGCTCATTCGTAAGAACATAATTTAAGTAATAATTATGATTAGCATGTAGTTCTTAATCCGTGATCATGACTAAGTCCAAGTGCTTTACAAAACCATAATACTGATGGACGACAAGAGTGAAACACATGTTATGACAATGTACCCGAGGCCTGTTTGGCACCTTACAGTTTTGCAGATACAAACCGTGTTGTTTACAACCAGTGCAACTTCCAAGCAGTGCATAGCTTTCAAGAGAATGCATCCATTATACAACCAGGGCAATTTTCACATCTCAGTCTTGTAGTTTGGTGATTAAAACCAAATATGCTAAACAGCCACAGCACTGGTTTTAATGGAATTTTCCCATTATTCTTAATTGCTCAAAGATGTTAACTATAAATCTTCTTTAGCGGCCAATCGCATTCAAGTAAGGTGATGATATTATGTTTGGAAGGCAAGTGAATGTTTTTATAAGCATTGCTGTTTGGCAGCAAACTATGACTTGATCAAGCATCCTTTTTTTTTTTTTTTCCAAAACACAACTATGTTTTAAGATTAGAAGACAAGCTTGCATTGTAAACAATATTAACAGTTCGTTATCACTGACTTCTGTTTGATCAAGGGTTTGTTCATCTCTTTCCCCAATCCACAGACTACATCAATATGTTCATGTTCAAGTACACAACAGATGATAAAGATTGCCTGGACAAAGATCCACAGTCAACTTTCTATGATGGACAGGTAAATGCACACCAGTCACCAGTCTTGTGGTTGTTTGCTACAGGATCTGATTTCCTTTGATTTGCCAAATTAAGATGATAATTAAGAAGAAAAAAAACAACAACTTTGTTGTACTGCTTTACATTCATTTACATGTTTTAGCGGAGGCGGGGGCTATACAAATCTATTTATTTTCATACTTTCATATAATTCCTTTAGGAGGTAAAAAATTTTTTAAATGATTTAAAAAAAAAAAGATTATCTGATCGAGACCTTAGCGTATTCTCATCTTAATCTTTCCTCAGCAAATTGTGCAGACATGCATGTTCCTGCTGGCTATCCTGTCAGTGCCCGTCTTGCTGATCGCAAAACCTGCGGTGCAGCTCTTCTTACAGTGGAGAGCTCGCAGAACGGTCAGTTCATCTTATCATTCCGTTGAATACTTTAAATCCTTGTTGTTCTATCTTCATTCCCTCATACCACCCTGCTTTTCACTGAGCTGCTGATAGGATTTTTTTTGCTCCAACTTGTTTTTTTTCTTTTCTTTTTAAGGAAAAACTTTTACTTTTTCTGTGTTAACAGTATAGAATTTAAAGGTTATCGTAGAAATTATTCAGGTACTAAGCCAAGATAATATTCAACTCATTGCTAGAAATGAAGACAACTAGGCTAAAATTTGTCTATAGAAAAGATAAGTATAATGTATTTGTTATTTTTTTTGTGTTTTTTTTTTTTTTTTTCCTTTAGATATCGTTTTTAATACAGCAGTTAGGAAAACATTATGTTCTAAGGCAGAAGTGATTGTAACATTTATTGTCCTTTATAGTTGCTGACACCACATATTTACACTGTACAAGCACTACAGTGTGTTGTGCTTTGACTGTCATGTTTCTTTTTGTTTCTCACAGGCCTTCCTGGTGCTTGACAATACGCTGATCAACAATGAAGTGCCGCCCGCCGTGGTGAGTGCCTAAAAAAATCTTGTACTAACTCATTGGGACTACAACTCTTTGTTTGTTGTTGTTACTGAATGATGAAATTTGATGTCCAAAAAATTATTGTTTTCTTTTTCTAAAAGTATTTAAAAACTGAAACTCACACAAATGTGCCACCTTTTTATTGATTCCTCCCCCCCCCCCCTAAAATTTGTCTCTGTGATGTGGTCTTGATAGAGGAAGTAATGGGAAAACAGGAGGTGTGGAGAAGCCATTTTAAGGGAAAGTACCTGCAGGTTATAAATACTCTATATCACTTCAAAGGAATTTTCTCATTAGAAATGTATTATAATCTTTGGAGAATATATTGAAATCTTTGCAAGTTGGATATTGAATGTGGTTTACTAACAGCTATGATGACCAAAAAAAAAAAAAAAAAAAAATAAATCATTAAAAAGAATGTAAACTCAGAAAGAATGAAGCTAGATGCTTGAATTTAGATGTATTGTAGATATCTTTGCAAATTTATATGAGCAACATTACAAGGCCCCTGTACAATGAAAAAAATGTAAAATAATGATACACTTAACGAATAGCTCTGATTCCTTTTAAGTGTCTAATATTAGGGGTGGAATGAAATCTTTAAAAAGAAATATGTCAGATATGTTGAAAGAGTCAATGAACGAGTGCTAAAGACAGTGTGTGGAATACTTTGTGAATCCTGCAGTGAAAAGAGAATAGTCTGTTATCACCCTCTCAGTTTTTGTCAAGAAAAAAAAAAGGAATCATTAAAAGTTGTCTTGCTTTCGTGAACGCAGTCGTATAGCCAGAGAAAGCGGTTACTGCCTTCTCTTGAAAATATAGCCTGATTGTAGGTGTTTTTTGAGTTTTGTCATCTCTGTTGGTCAATTCACATGGTTCGTATAAATTACTCGGGAGAGTCAGCCTAGTCATTTGTCAACCTGTACCGTACAAAGTCAAGATTTATGTCCTGGAAGCTTTGCTTTGACGCAGCTCACAAAATAGCCGAGAATTGCCCAAACTGAACATTGAGAGTGTCGCCAACTGATTCATTGAGGCTCTCATCTTTGGCTGATTTTGTGTAGTGTTAAGTAAAGGTATAAGCTGAAAAAAAAAAAATTCTTAGGATTTGAAAACTGCTTGTTATATGCTTATTTTGCTTTTCCTTTAAAATAAGGGCGCTTGGTTTAAAACTTTTGGGTTTTTTATTTTTTTTATTAAAAAAAAACGTTTTGAGGGTGCTGAAAGCTTTGGAAATCTTTCACATTCTTAAATAGGATTGCCAAAAGGCAACATATTTACTTTTTATTAGCTTTGCTTTATTTTTTAGATAAATATTCAATTAGGCAGTAGTGTGGGAAGATAGCAACAACGAGAACCAAAAACTCCTTTTTTTTTTTTGTAATAATCAAGAGCAGGGTTCTTTGTAGTTATTGTGGTTTTTACAATTTGTTGTTTCCTTTATTTCCTTTTAAAGATGTGAGTTGCATCTGGAAAACTATTGTGCATGCATACTTTGTCTGTTTTTCTTTGTATTTCTTAACCTAAAACATTTAGAAAAGGTGTCATCTTTGTTATGGGCTATATGATTCTTGTTTATTTTTTTTCTACAAATACGTTTTTATTATTTTGGAGAAAATAGTTTGTCTTTGTAAATTATTTCCAGTAGTTTACTTACAAGCACACCTTTTTTTTTATTTAAAGCACTCTGTTCTTTAGTGTAGTTTTGCTTTTAAAGATGTGTCCATTTGGGCATCTATAAACTTTACAGGAGTGCCTACCAGGCAATTTCCTGGTGTTTTAAGATTTTCTGTTTAAATTTCATATTTAGTTTGCATTTTATTTTGCTCTAATGCACTCCCACATACCTTTAAAGATAAACTTATCAGCTTTTTTTATTCTAACTTTCTTCATATTGTCCTCAACCCTTAAAATTTTTTTCTCAAATTGTGAGAATTTTTTTCTTCTGTCCATTACTTATTTTTTTTTGTAAAACCTTGTTTGTGATTTATTTGTTTGGCCAATGCATTTTGTGGCGCATGCTAACCCCATTCATGATACTATCATGTCTTGTGTAGCCAATCCCTCCCAATCAAACCTTACACGTTGCTCCCACTGCTCGTGGGGCAGGCCTAGAGATGGGGGTAAGTCTCCTCTGGATAATCAAAAACATACAACGCAAAGAATGAATCCAAATCCACACCGTCCCCGTATATCATGCCAGCTACTTTTTTTTTTTTTTTCTTTTTTTTGTTGCTTTGTTGTTTTTTTTTCTATTTAAAATTGATGTTTATCCTTTGTAGGAGCTTCCACCCTATTTTATTGTTGTTTTTTATAAGGAAAAAAAAATGTTTATCCTTTTATCCTTTGTAGCAGCTTCCACCCTATGTAGTTGCCTAAGTAGAAGTTGATAAGTGCTATGCGGCAGTGTGTGTCGTGTAAGTAGCAGGTGCTGTTTACTTGGTCTGAAAATTTCAATATAAGGGCTAGATGTTTATTAAGTATTTTATTATTGCTTTCTCGTCTCAGGGACTTAGTTTTGATGTTTCAGTATCCTTTTACTTGGAGATTGTAGATTGAGGAAAATTGTGAAGAGATGACATGGAAAGAAAAATCTGTCCTCTAACTGCAATTTCAGAGGAATTGATGTTGGTTTATCGGCATCTTTTGCTGTGCTGTGCTCTCTTTTTGTATGCTCAGACTTTGCTTGATAAGTTAAATTTTTTTCACTCCCGAAGTTGTTTCCGCGTAATAGCTAAGTAGGTATTGTTTTAACATCTCGAGAAAGAGAATTTATATATACTGATATTCCTAAAAGAGAGTTTACAATTGTAAAAAGGAGATTTAGATTGAGTGAGAGAACAGTTGCGGATCGATCCACCACCTTCTTTATTCTCTTAAAGAATGTATACAACGAATATGGGTTGTTGTGACTCCAAGTCGTGGGTTGTTATAATGCTACCAAGTACTATATAATAGATGATGATGTTGGTTGTTATAATGACCTCAAGTGCCTGTATAATAGATGATGACATGGGTTGTTATGACACCAAGTACTGTATATCAGGTGCTGAAAAAAAGGCCCAAACCAGAGCACTAACATCTTGGGTTGTTATGACACCAAGTACTGTATAATATCAGGTGCTGAAAAAAAGGCTCCAAAGCAGAGCACTAACAATGTCATAATTAACATCGTGTAACAAAATTCGGCATACTCAATGAACAACATTTTGATTTAATATTTGTAAAATTTCAATGCACTGTGGTCATATACAAGTGAGATATAACCGCTATATTAAGACTACCTGAAAATGCCCATATCATAGACTTCAATGACCGCTTTGTAATACATACCTGATTGGTTTTGACCAGTTCCATTATGGCACCAAAATAAACTCAGCATTGACTAAAAGACATAGCATTTGCATCTAAATTTGTACTAAGAGAAGACCTCTGTAAGGTTGGATGTATTTTTTTTCTCATTAGATTGTTTCTTTTACCCAGTTTTGTGTCGAATTTGGTATCCTGTGCCGATTTGCCTATTCCTGTTTGGAGGCGCCATAACAACAACAAAAATGTAGTAGATAAAGATGTGAAATTTGTAGACAGTAGATAACACAAAACAAATTGTGCACAAATTTTCACAGCTATGAAATTAACAAAATGTTGTCAGTAAAGCTTTGTGCAAAGTGACCTCTTCAGAGTCTATGATGTGGGCTTTTTCTGGTAGTTTTGATAAAACGGTCATACCTAACTTGTCTATTACTGCAGTACATTAAAATTTTGTACATGGTAAAGTAAGGTGTTAATCATTGCTTTTGCCGAGTTTTGTTGAATTATGTTAATTATAACACAGTTTTTGAATGCTCTGGTTTGGGGCCTTTTTTACCACACACCCTGTCTAAGATCCATGATGATCTTTTACTCTTCCTTCTTCGGCCTGACTCAATGCTCAATCCAATGCTTTTGTTTCCGTGGCAAATTAAAATTCATCTTCCAAATTTCAAATAAGCTTACATATTATGATCACACTTATATTCTGACTCCTGTCCTAGAAAAAATGAAAACAAAAACAACTCCCCCCCCCCACCATATTATTTAGGCATTACTCTCTCCGTGTCTTACCCCATCTCTCTGTTGTAACGGCTACTGGTCTTGTCTGCCGCTATATATACCCTGATGCCACTGTTTTGTAGCCTTTCAGAGTCAACAAGCCCTGGTCTCAGTCACGGGGGAGACTCAGTGGCTACCTTCAATCCTTACACGTGGGAGGCCCAGGGTTCATTGCCTCTCTGGGGGTTGGGTTTTGAGCCTGTATAAAGTTTTAGTCATTCTCAACACCAATCTTAACCCTAGTGATACCCTACCTACCTGCCTTGTTTGATTAGATTGGATAGTGATTGATTGGGTGAGAGAAGAGGATTTCAGGGAAGCTTCCTTTGTTTTTCCTCTATGGAGGGGAGGGGGTTTGCATTCATGCCACTGAAATATCCTCACCCATTTGAGTCTCAACCTCCTGGCAACCTGGTACTTAGGGCCTCTGGACTGTCAGAAGATTTGGTTTAGGTTTTCCCTAATCCAAAACCATCACCTTTAAAATGCGGATGGGACTAGAGAACCCTTGCATAGGTCAAACTGATTTACAGAGGAGGCAGAGGGAACTTGGCAAGTCCTCAAAAGGCAATTCTATCAGGCTCAGCCCTCTCAGTCAAAGAGTAGTATACTTTAGGTCACAGTCAAAGACATTGAATGGTTGATGAAATTTTCTATGAATGTAAAATTTTTCAAGACAGCTTGAGCCTTGTGCAAAAATGAAACCATACTGGTGGCAGATAGTGTGTCAACAACCCTTGTCCTTTGCCCTGGGAACGGAGGGGACTCTGGTTTAGAATGTGCAAGAAGACTCTCCTGAATCAGTCCAGCATACAGAATCTTGGAAAATGCAGAATCTTCTAGAAGTACCCTGTTGGCTCATCGTACACAAGAGGTCTGATCTATGCGGACCACAGTATCATCACTACAACTACCTCTTATTCTTTTCAAATTTTTATATTCTTTTTGCCCTTTGTGTGCAGCACTTTGGTGTCTGAAGGCAGAAGGACCAATTTTTATTACAAAGAAAAAAAGCAGGAAGTCGTCGGAGGAAGGAATCGAACCCAGGACCTGGCCACTGCCAGAACAGCAGGCTTACCAACTGAGCCATCCACCACACTTGATATGCTAATACAACCACTGAGACTCCTTTCAGATGTTTTTCTGGCTTGATAAATAACACGGAGTATTACATGATGAAATTTTAGAGCTCTGAAGGAGAGCAGTACTGAGGCATCCAGAGTGACCAACCTCATTCAACTTGTTATCCGTATTTTATCAATAGAATGGGAAACTGTAGTAGAGAATAGTGTCAAGGGCAGACAGAAATGGTCGAACCTGCTCTGAGTTTGTAAAGCAAAATTGGATGGTCCTTTGTCGGTTGCCTCACAGGGTTGCTTACTAACATATCCATAGGAGAGTGATGTAATGTGTCATGACTGCCAAGTGCGTCTACACCAGCGGTGGAATGCCATGTGCCGTCAAGTGAGTTTGAAAATAGTCCAGGTCTTCATTTTTTTCAACCTGCATGGTGATAATCTTCAACGCAGACTGAATGACTGGCTCTCACTCGGTTCTTTTGGAATGGGGGGGGGGGGGGGTTGTTCTAAGATTGACCAAAATCACTTGAAAAGGGGTCTGTTTCCCATTAAAATTATTAACATGAAAAAAGCTTAGCACTGAGTCAACTGTTTCACCGTTACAAAAAGACAATGTACCTTAAAGCGCCATATGTACCGTCCCATTTTCTATGTCGGGCAAATGCTTTTGCACATTGCGTTTATTTGAACCTGGATTTGCATTGAGTTTTAAAGGAACCAAGTCGAGCCTTGTTGCGTCTATCATCAAATTTATACAAATCTTATAGTGTATCCGTAGAAACTAAACCGAATTGTAGCAATTGTAAAATAACAGGGTGGGCACTCAAGTAAATCTCCTTTTGCAGTAGAAATACATTGTTTCCTACAGTAGAATTCATTTTAAATTCTCATGTCAAATAATATTGTGAAAAAATCCACATCATAAAACATTGCAAATTAAAATCATTTTTCCAATTTAGCGGATTTCCCTTCCTTAGGTGGTCAGTCCTTATTGTTTGACTTGTAATACTGGAATGTAGAACAACCCCCCGCGCTTTTTGCTTTCTATCAGCTTATGGGAGGGGGCAGGAGGGAAGGGCGTGGCCAAGAGGAGCTCAGTCAGGAGGGTCTTGGCCACCTGGTGGCTGCAATGAGGTTCTTGGTGTTCTCTACCTTGGTGGCTGGAGACTAAATTTTCCCCCCGGATGGCTGGTGACTTTGAATTTTCTCCCCTGATGGCTGGTGACTTTGAATTTTCCCCCCTGATGGCTGGTGACTTTGAATTATCTCCCCTCTGTGTCACATTCTTTTGTTTGCACCATGAGTGTTGAGAAGCCAGGCAGGAACTCTGTTGTAATTCAGGGTGATTTTAATTTAAGAATTAATCTGTCACTACTAGTTCTATTTTGAGCATGTAAGTCAAATGACAAATTGCCTTAAAGGACAATAAAGTTATTTATTATTATTATTATTATTATTATTATTATTATTATTATTATTATTATTATCATTATTAGACTCTTATGTTGTCTTACATTTCTCCCCTCATGCTTCTACGGAAATTATTAAATTTTGTAATGCTTTTTAGGAAGGAATTTTTTTTTTCCTTCTCCAAGGCAAACTTTGCAACCAACTAGAAAATACCTTTCAAACTTGATTATGCTGATATTTCATAGCTAGAGTGCGTTTTTAAATGTCATAGGCAATTTTTTTCAATTATCTTTTTTTTTTTTTTTTTTTTTTTTTGTAATTTCAGTGTTTAGAGGCATTTTAATTGCCTATCATTCCTTAATAACAGAGCAGGTGGGTTTACTATCTGTCACATAAAGTTGTCGGGTTTGTAAAAAAAAAACAATTTTTGCTTCTACAAAACTGCAACCCTTGTAATGTAATTCCAATTTCCCAAGAAATTTTTTTTACATTTTTGTTTTTTCTTTACAGTGACGGTAGTAGTAGCATAGTAGATGATAATGAAGAGGACCACAGTGGTACAGATACAGAAATAGACACCCAAGATGAAAGCTTTGAGAATAGTATAACAATGTTAGAACTAATGAGTGCTAAAAAGAAGATTAAAATAGGTAAAGCCC
>JBCIKM010293201.1:0-10000 GCA_039654465.1 Melibe viridis | reverse complement strand
AGTTCTTTGATGTTGCAACAGTCCTGACAGACAGACAGACGGACAGAAAGACAGACAGACAGACAGACTGACATACAGACAGACTGAAAGACAAACAAATACGGTGGACAATCCCATGAGTCGGGTCATGTCCCGATTGCAACACAATCCCGAGTCCCGTCAGTCCAGTTGAGGCATGTCGGAGTTCCTTGTTTACTGCATTAATATGTGGCCATGTCGTAATCAGAGCTTTTGTCGTCTATTCCTCTTCCTCCTCCTCCTCCTCTTCCTCCTCCTCCTCCTCCTCCTCCTCCTACTCCTCCTCCTCCTCTTCCTCCTCCTCCTCCTCCTCCTCCTCCTCCTCCTCATCGTCATCATCATTGTCATCATCATTACCATCATCGTCATCATCATCATCAGAGACAACATTTAGAAGCATAGCCATGGACCTTATTTTTAGACACAGCACATTCTGAGTTGTGTATGGGAGGAATTTTTTAATCGTCTTGCTATAATTCATGCTCCTGGGGGTTGCCACATTTGACAGATAAAAGGGGAAGTACTGCACAGCATATTTTTCTAAAATAGGGTTGGTTGGTTTGTTTTTTTTGTTTGGGGGTTGTTTTTTTTTGTTGTTGTTGCTTTTAGAAATCTGGAATGATAGTTTTGCTACAATCTTTTCAGAAAACCTTCTTTTTAGTCAACTGCTGTGCTCTTTTTTTTTTTTTTTTTTTTAAATCTCAGATCAAGTACACGGCTGAACTGCCAAATTCAGAGCCCCAGTTCCTTCAGGTAGATGGCGCCGATACTCTGAGTGCCACATTGACGGGGCTGAGGAAGTTTGTACACTATGATATTCAGATTCGTGCCTTCAGCCGCATGGGAGACGGAGAGCTGAGCCGTGTTTTCACTGTCAGGACATCAGGAGATGGTGAGAGATTTGTCTCAACTACTGTTTTGGGTAGATATCTGGATATTTCAACATTTATGAGGGAGAATGGCAACAGTAAAACATGTTTGGAAGTTTGGTGTAGATCAGATATGTAAATGTAGAGATGACTCTTCAAACATTTTGAAATGAAATTGCCTTGTGAATAATATTTGAGAACAAAGAACTCAGTTAAAAAAAAGATTGAGTCTTTTATTTTTTTGTATGACAAAATGCAGTTCTATGCTTTTGGCATACAAATTTTCAAGATCATGGTTTTTTAAAAAAAATCTTTTCAAGACTTTGTAACATTTTTCTTCTATGCTGTTGACGTCCAAAATTTATGAATTGTGATTAATTTTAAATTTCTGTTTAAGGCATTTAACGTTTTACTCCTTTACTTTTGGAATCTTAAAACAAATCATGATCATTCTTCAATTCCTATTCAATCTTCGTTGACAGTCCCTGGCCCTCCTGTGAACATCTACTTCCCCAATGTCACTCTGACCTCAGCCACCATCAGGTGGGAAAAGCCGGAGCGGCCAAACGGCATCATTATTGCTTACCGTGTTGCCTATAGAAGGGAGGATGAGCTCCAGTCTGTCATGGATAGTACCGCCAAAGACCTGACCTACACAGAGTTTGAACTCAGAGTGGAGCCACTGGATCAAGAGACAAATTACATCTTTTCTGTGCAAGCAAAAACTGAAGATGGATGGGGAGAGGCTGCCTCGGTGAAAGTGTACACCTTCTCCAATCGAGGTGAGGTGTCTAGTTTTAAAGAGGGTTCATAACTTTCGCTGGAAAGAGTATGTTTCATGACCGTTTTTTTTTTTTCTTGTGTAATGACTTACAAGGCAAGAAAGTGTAATCAAGGATCGTCATCATCAAGTTTTTATTTTCCAAGTTTGTTTCTTAACTATGTGTGTTTTTTTGTTTTGTTTTTATCATACCTCAGAAAGTGAAGAGGATTGTGTGTGTGTGTGTGTGTGTGTGTGTAAGTATTTATAGTAAATCTAGAAAGATGCCAAAGAAGCCCTGAGGTTTAAAAACAGTTGGAGGGATTATTGAATAACAATTTTAGTGAAAATTAAGCGCTATAACTGCATCATCATCTGGTTCTATCATAGATTACTGTCTCAATACATAAGTGACAGCCTTTTCATAACTGTCTTGAACATCATGATGTTTCCTGTTGAAAATCCTCATGAATGTGGTGGGTTGTTTTCTATGTTTTTACAGCTTCTGCAATGGGTTGATGTTGATGAAATTTTAACATTATGTCCTCAGATCGTCCTGACGCGCCTACCAATGTGCGTGTGGATCTATCCGGTATCAAGTCCCGTTCAATAACAGTTTACTGGTCACCTGGCAAAGACAACTATGGACCCGTCCGTAATTTCACAGTACAGTTTAAATTGAGGGGGGGCAACTGGCAGTCAGTGGAAGAGATGATAGGACCTGGCAGCACCACTTATACAGTGGAGGGGTATGCACAATAGTATATTCATTCTTTTTCTTTTTAGAAAGTTAGGAAGGTTTTGTCTAATTTGATGAATCCAAAGTGAATTTAATCTTGAAATCTTAACATTTTAAAAGAATCCAGTTTTCTAACCTAGTAAAAGTCATAAAAGCCAGCTTTTTTCCTGCCTCAAAATAAGATTACGCCCAGCGTTGGCAGCTGGCAGTGCAGAATCATCTGGGCTTTGTCTTATGCTTCTCTTGACGCTCTACTTATACTACTATTTTTCAGTAATGAAAACTTTGAAAGTAAAGATTTTGGTTGGTGACAGCAAACTTAACGCCACAATGTCTCAATTCGGTGTTTGATGAAGGAGGAGCTATTGTTTAATATACTTGACCTACATGTCATTAAATCTATTATGAGTGAAAGAGGCACTATATTATGTTACTCCACCAGACTATTTGTGAGCATTGCAAATGGAAAGTAAATCAAGCTAAAGACCAAAAGTAGAGGCTGCTGGAAGCTGGGTGGGATAAGAGTATGTAAGCTTTGGTAAGAACTAAGGAACAAGTAAACTGGACGTTCCTGGTTACCCCTTCATCAACAGGACAAACAAACTACATAAAACACAAATCAGGAATGAAATGATGATCTGCATACTGGGACAGAGGAAGGTGCATGTCTTGCACTGGGGTCTACCACATTTGCCGGGCGGGGAGGGGTCTGAGCCAGCTCTCAGACGGCTTTTGACGAGCCAGTCCCTCAGGTTGCAGTCTGTAGGCAATCAGGGGCAGTACACATATCCTGGTCCCTCTGCAAGATGTGGCAGTTCTCACGGAAGATCCTAGCGACCGCATGTGAGTGCGGGTGGCTCGTTAGGACCAATATGGGCTGCTCCGGTCTGGTACGGTTCTGATGCCTTGACTTCAGGGCCTTGGCGCGTGGCACACTATCGACTTTTCGCATTGCCACGTGCAAAACCCGTTCATGGTAACTCCGCCTTAAGAATTCCAACATTTCGTTCCCTTTACGTGCAAAGTAGTCATTGTTGGAACATAACCTGCACAAATGGATCAGTTGTGCAAAGGGGACCAAGTTCTTTCACTTGGCAGGGTGTGGCAACTGGTAAAGGAGTAGGAGAAGCGAGTTGCTGTCTGTCCCCTTATAGTGCACCATAGTGTGGATGGAACATTCAAACAGAGAGGCCTGGATATCAAGAAAAACCACATGAAGGACTCAAGATCGAGCGCTTCATGGATGTGACCCCGACACAGTCATCAATATAGCGTTTGAAGAACTCCAGGGTGGGGCCCTCATAGGACATGCCAAACCGCAGTTCTTCTTCTTCCTCCTCCTCCTTCTTCCTCTTCTTCTTCATCATCGCTGTAGTCATTACCAATATCGTCAGCGTTGGCTTCGCCACCGTCCTCAGCATCACCGCCACCACCCTCTTCTTCCTCACCCTTTTTGGCTTTCTCCATTTCATCCACCTCCTTTTCTTTCAATTCCTTCCCCCATCTTGTTTGTCTCTCGTGCCTGGCCTTGTCCATCACACACCCTTTACCCACCTCTTTTCAGCATCCATCGTGTCCTTTCACACAACCACTCCTTACAACCCCTCCTATACCTATTGTCTCCCCCAATTAGCTTGTTGTGATGGTCATCTACCCCCCTGGAGCCCTAGGCATCCGCGCAACCACAAGCCTTTCAACTATCTCTATCCCACCTGTCCCACTCATAATCCCTCATCACCACCCATTCAACACTCCTATACACCCCTGCCTGTCTTGAGTGCTTGCTAGTATTTAATTCGATATCTGTCTCATTCACCCTCATTTTTCCACGATCCATTGATTTCATTATCAGGATCCCTCCACATTTCTGATTTGTGTTTTATGTTGTTTGTTTGTCCTGTTGATGAAGGGGTAACCCGAACAACCAGTTTACTTGTGTCTTAGTCCTTGCAGAAGCTTGCAAGAGCTGAAAGTCACAATGCTTGGCTGGAAATTAAAGCCAGTGGCAGACATAAGAACAAATAGTTCCTGGCTATCCATATGATGGTGGAAAGAAAATGTCTGCAAAAGATGAACGGAGGGAATTTTTTTTGCAATGTTTTTATGGATGATCTTAAAAAATCGGAGCAGAAATTTGGACAGATTATTGATGCAACACTCTGGCTAGTTGTGTAAATTGAAGTAGACGTATACATGCATGAAATGTTATCAATATCATTTTTCTTTTCTTGCTTTCTACACTCCAGATTGAAGCCTAATTCCCACTATGCGTTCCGAGTAGCTGCCAGAAATGATGTGGGTCCCAGTGACTTCAGCCCCCAGTCAACTGAGGTGCAGACTGATTCTGATCGTAAGTATTGTTTGCCTGTTAAATTCTTCTTCTCTGATCAAGTTAAATCCCTACCTTAAATATTTCCTTTGTACTGTGAATTATGTTATGCTCTTGGTTAAAAATTGGATCACTGGAAACCGCACGAGTTATCAAAGTATTTAATCCATTTCTAAGGACATTTCCCCTGTATCCCACATTTTTAACTGAATCCAAAACCACAAACAAAAGGGAAAACAGGGAAGTTTTTTATTTCATTATACTTCTCATCAAGTTCAGTGACACCTTTCATGCAGGAAGATCTGTTAAAGTTCAATGTGCTATATTTGTTGTACTTTTCATCAAGTTCAGTGACACCTTTCATGCAGGAAGATCTGTTAAAGTTCTCTGTGCTATATTTGTTGTACTTCTCATCAAGTTCTATTACACCTTTCATGCAGAAAGATCTGTCCAAGTTCTAGTTGCTATATTTGTTGTACTTTTCATCAAGTTCTGCGACACCTTTCATGATTCATTTTGCAGGTCCGGATGGGGCTCCACTCAATGTCCAAATCACAGCGTTGACTCGTACTTCAATCAAGATCACATGGGAGGTAGGTTTCATCTATACATATCACCTGAACACTTGCTTTGCTCTTTTTCAGAAAAGAATTTGTAAAAGCTGCTGATATTTTTTTTTTTTTAGTTTCCTCATTAACACATCAGTCTGTGGATTGTTTTAATGGTCTTTTTATTTAATTCATTTGAAATTTTAATGTGTTTTTCAAAGGGTGAATTGTTCCAAATTAAGTTGAAATTAATTTTAAAAAAATGTTTTTGGTCATACGGAAGGAAGTATGAACGGTTCATCCTGATGAAGCGTGGAATATTTCAAAGATTTTAGTTTCTCTTCCCTCAAGAATTTTCATCAGCATAACAATTTACTCAGTAGGATGTTTTCAAGCTTCAAGTTTTAAAAAGTAGGTTTTTATGCTGTCAGAAATATTGAATTGACGTGGTCATATTTTGCTTGAAGGCCCCGGTTATAGACCTTTGGAACAGCGAGCATTTGATGGGCTACCAAGTCCGGTATAAGGAGGACTCTCCCAACCAGCCATGGCGGTATCAGTACATGTCGGGCAAAGAACTGATTGCGTCGGCACGGCATGGGGCCAAATATATCTGCAGCGTGCAGGCCACCAATTTGAAAGGCGGGGGACCCTGGAGTCAGGCTATCTTGTTCTTCTTGGAGATTGGTACTAATTACATCCCTGTCTCTCATGGCTTTCCAACTGTTGTGTGCTGTGCCAATGCTACTGTCTCGCTTGTGTCTTAGAGTATCATTCAACTTTGTATGCTGGGGTTTATGTCTTGTTTTTGTTCCTCCCCGTTTTCTAGAAACTGAAAATTTGTGATGTGGTTGCCTTATTATTTCTTTTTTATCTCTTATGTATCCTCCTCTTTTGTTTTCTTCTTTGAATGCATGTCTTCCATTTCAGTTGTATAATTTTTTAGGTTGCATTATGTTCTATGAGTGGCTTTGATGTTTGATGTATATTTTGGTCTCTAAGGATTGAATGGATTTTGTCAGCCAATCTAGAAAACAGGAGGAAAAATATCTAGCGCCTATTTTGACTGGATGAGGAAAATTTTTCAGGAAAAGAACTTCTAATAATAGAAAGAAATTGTAACTTCTATAGAATAATTATAATTTTGAAAAAATTAATTCTATCAAGTTTTGTACTTCAGCTGTTTGCAAACAGATCTTTGGATCAAGTCACAATCATTGTGGCCAAAAATATATACTCACCCTAAATGGGATTCATACAGGCTATGAGTTGTTTTGATGTTGTCCTTCATGGAAATTCCAAACCTATTGCAATCATGGGTTGTTTGGGAAGCGTTGCAATTAGGATGAAACTTGGACAAAGAAGGCCAAAGATAAACACCTGTGGCAGTATTTTGTGTACATCATTATTTTACTGATATTATTGTGGATGCATTGTTGTCTGAAATGTGTAAATTCCTTGTGCATGCCATCTTTTTCATTTGGGTTCGATGTGTCTGTGTTGTTTCCACCCCTCTTTATGAATGAATCATTCTGTTGTTTTCTTCCAAATTAGTGTCTTGAACCCTTTCATACTGCACAGTTACAAGCAACTTTTTGACCACAAACTGTGATGGTTTGGAGGGAAAGGAAAAGGAGGAGCCATCAAGGCCATTTTCTGTCACTCTGATAGCCTGTGCTCTTCATGAATGTTTATTGAGTGTAAACTTTTGTTCAATTTCAATGGTCTTGTAGCTCGGATCAGCAAGCCTGCGTTTTTCATTAATGTTACATGAACATTTTGGGTTTTTTTTTCTTCTCAATTTCAATGCTTTTCTAGCTCACATCCGCCTCCCTCGAGCAGTACCTGTGGTTTTCAGCACCATCACTGCATTGTGCAACTGTTGTGACTATCTGCAATGTCAATGATTGTTAACCTTTTATGCTTAATTTCAATACTTTTGTTGCTTGCACCAGCCTCCCCCTAGTGATACGTGGAATGGAGTTCTAGTGAGAAACATTGTGGAGTATCGAGAGGAAAGAGCAGAGGCTTTCCGGACCAAATCCATCCCCTATGGCAGCTTCATGACAGAGCTGAATGAGTTGGTTGAGGGGGTCAAATATGAGATCCAGATACGGGTGGCCAATGCCAAAGGCCCTGGCCCTCCCAGCATGCTCCAAGTGTTCCGAGTTGGCGACGTTGGTAAGAGTGCAGAATATCCTGCTATGAATATTTGTATTCATCAAAACAAAAAATAACACACTCTCTGCTATTAATCCATATAACTACTTATGTCTGCTTCAAATTTTATCTTTTCCAGTTCAAAAGAAAAACAAAAAATAGAGAGTACAATAAATTAATGTTTAACACTCTCAGTCCTGCAGTGTGAATAAGATTGAGATGTGCAATTAAAAATGAGGGGGGGGGGCAGTGGAGCTGGGAGGGTAAACATAAATTGGCCACTAATTTTGTTGCTCAACCACTAACTTTTAGCTCTCTGACTAATGACTGTTGGTGAATTTCTGTTGACAGGTCTGGGACTGTATAGAGTCTTACTGGCTAGATGCCTGTAACATTCCATCCCACCACTAAACCTTTTTATATGTGGCATCTCGCACCATAATCTTTTCTTTCCTTTTTTTTTTTTTTCATATGTTTGCAGACATGCCACTATTCTGAAATTCTGAATAACTGAAAAATCCATCATTGATAGCCTGTGGGAAAAATTACTAACTTTTTATTCAGATCAAGAAAATCAGGGAATTGTCATCAGCATAAACGCTCATGAAATTTTAAGAGTTTCTTTTGGTATTTTGGTTTATTATACAGTATTCACGGGATATAAGCATGGTCTAGGGAGAAGGTTGAAACCGTGCTTAAATCCGAGGGTGCTTAAATAAGGAGAGACCCAATGTGTGTAAATCTATTAATGTTTTACTTCCCTTAGAAGAATAGAACACACACGCGCACACGAACTGCATACTGTACTGTGTAACGATTTTTGTTGTTTTATTTTTGTTTTTTTTTAATACTTTTTAAATCTTATTTTATCAACATTATTATTTCATTCTAAAAAGATTGGTAATGGATGATTGGGTCTTTGTAGACATGATGTGACGTTGCACTTCAGTCACAACCGTGCCAAACGATGTCTGAGATGTTAGGCCATTCAGCTCATCAATGACATAAAAAATTCGAGCATACTGTTAAATGGAATTTGATTGGACAGGCATTGAACAAAACACAAGTGATTGGTTGTTGTTTTATCACAGTCACAGACAATGTACGGATGATGCAATGCAAGGTCACACGCCAGTTGTCATAAAGTTGGGGGAGGGCGGGAAGGAGGCTTGGTTTTGTAATATAGTATAGTGAGGGGCGGGACAAGAATGTGTAGACAGCAGACGGCTGGATTGGTTTGCTACAATTCTCAAATTTAGATGCTCTGGTTTTTTTTATTCAAATAATATTTTAACGATTCGCTTTATCATGCGTGCTTAAATACGTACCTCGCGTGCTTTTAGTACTTATCATATAGTAAAATAAATTCGGTAACCGGCCTTAGCCGTGCTTAATTGCGTATCGTGCTTAAATTCGTCGTGCTAATATCCTGTGAGTACTGTATTTGTAATTTGATGCCTAACTGGAAAGTCGACTTTTGCTCATCAAGAAACCGTTAGATGTTGATTTGTATCAAATAATATCATTCCAACCTAGGATAACTGCTCATATCATAGGTTCTATCAAGGGGTCCAGGAGGATGAAGACTCATCTTGATACGCGGTTTGGACTGTTCTTGATCTCACTGCTTGCAATCGGCCATCTCAGCATGATTCCTATATGATGGATGATTATATCACTTAAAGGTTGTCAGGCATACACAAGTCCTCACATAATGCTTATATAGAAGTCTATTTTTGGGGAGGCTATGGTACCTTCCACTGGACACACCTTGCTGCTACCTTCTGGCTTGAAAAATTCTAAATTTGAGATGCAGACCTGCATCCGGGACAGTCCCGGATTGGGGTATCAGGGATTGGGGCATCAGCTGTTCTCTCACTTACGTCTGACCATTATCATGGTGGAGTTTCTTTGTTGTTTAAAGGGAAACAACATCTCTACATGCCAATAAAACAACAGTACTCTGTGGTTGGGGTGGGGTAGGGGGGGGGGGGGGATTCAGTTCGTCTTCATACAAATATCCTCTCACTGTTGACTCTGTGAACAATACATTTACTGAGAAGCTTCCTACTACTTCCCCCATTCCATCCTTTGGTTGACAACCACAGCTAAAAGAGAAACAATAACAATAACAACCGTCACCATCAGGGTGTGTTGTTTTAGTGGTGACCCCAGGTTGACCTCAATTACTGCCCTACCCTTACGCCCAAGTTGACTGTCACTGACTTTTCCTAACGGACGCTCAGTGAGTGGAGAGATACCCGATTTATACCCCCTATCCGCACCCCCCCCCACTCCCTTCTCTCTCTGTGTGTTTTAAATGAAGTTTTGACACTATCAACAAAAGTAGTTTGCAAGGTGAGCAGGCAGACAAAACAACCAATCTCAGTGACAGGCTCTCTCTTGCGTCTGTGCGTATTACCTTGGATCATCTTCCACAGTCATGTGCCAAACCTGAACTCTGCGTCATCTTTTGCCAATACAAAGATGTGATGAGCTCACAGACTAGATTAGTTACTGAATGTTTATTGCAGGGATGTAATATGATGATGAGGTTAAGCATCATTACATCTGTTA
>JBCIKM010293200.1:7160-21557 GCA_039654465.1 Melibe viridis | reverse complement strand
GTTAAGGGACAAACAACGAAGTCGCTGCTACAGAGACAATTCGTTCCCGTATGACGAGAGAGTACGACACCTATCCTAACCTGACTCAGTCAAGAGGGCCGGCTGGCCTTTGAAGGACAACCCTTGCAACCCGACTGCAGCTCTAAGTGGGAGAGCCTACGAACCACCGTTTGACGGACACAAAAAGCTAAGCAACCCAGCTGATGGACAAACAATGCCATACTTACGCCTGAATGATGAATAGCCTGTCATTGTAAATAACATCTGGCATACAGATCAGAGTTATTTTCTTATTATTATTTCCTTCAAAAAAGTATTATTAATACAAAGTAGACAAAACCAAAACTATATTTCCAGACTTGGTATTTGTTCCTTGGAGTCAACCCTTTACTGTCTTTTTTATTTATCAGTAATTTATTAAGTTCATTAACTCCTAGACATACTCTAGATTAAATTATTTACCCATTTAATCAGAGACTATCAACTTGCCAGCGGTATTAAAAAATCAAACCAGTTTATACTGAAGAAATGTAACCAAATCGGTTGACCTGTGCCACAACACTCGCGGAGAAAGGATTGCGACCCACTCATTTCTATCCTAGATTACTATAAAACGAGAGCTTGGGAAGAATTCTCTATACCGCTATACAAATCATAACGGGTTGAAGAGACACCCGATTTAACGGTTACAAGCATTAGACCCCTGTTACAATCACAAGTTCTAAGCGCTCACAATGGCCTAGTCATCAATTTGCCATGGTTGGTGATTTTGTCTTTGTAAGAACACCCTCCAAAGCTGCTGGTAGCAATGCTTGCACCAAGCACAGGTGAACCATTTTGTAGGGACTTATTTTGAGTTTTTGAAGAAGTCTTCTCAATGTTAGAACTGTTACAAGACATTCAAAAACTAAGGCTGCGTAAATCACCTGGGCCTGATAGAATCCACAATGAAATGATAAAAATCTAAGTACCAAAGGTAATGAGACTATATTAAGCCTAATTAACAGCTCCTGGAGAACAGACATCATACCATCAAATTGGAAAACGGCTATAATCAGCCCAATACTAAAGAAAGGCAAACCTACCCAGAACCTAACAAGCTACCAACCCATATCTCTGACATTTTGCACTGGAAAGGTCGCTGAGAGAATGATCAATTCAAGATTATACTGGTGGCTAGAAGCAACTAAATCTCTGAGCATCCACCAAGCCAGCTTTAGAACAGGGCAAAGAACTGAGGATCAACTTTTCCGACCGACTCAAATAATCCTCAATGGTTTTCAAGAAAAGAAACACTCTTCAGCGGTTTTAGTGGATCTTCAACAAGCCTATGACCGCATCTGGAGGAAAGGTCTTTTGAATAAAATGATGACCACTGGGATACATGGCAAGATGTACAGATGGATAAAGGCTTTCCTTGTTGATAGAACAATACAAACCAAAATCAATAATGGTCTTTTATTCAAAGAGGTTCTTGAAGAAGATCTCCCACAAGGATCCTCCCTCAGTTGCACCCTGCTCCTCCTCTTTATTAATGACTCACCTCACAACTTGCAAACAGAGAAAGTGATGTATGCTGATGACCTAGTCATGTGGTACACTTCTCAAAGCCTACCTATCTCCACTAGATGCCTTAATGAGGACCTTGCAAAACTGCACTCATACTGTGAGAGATGGAAACTTAAAAAGAACTGTCAAAAGACTGTCTACACAATATTTAGCACCAGCCCAAAATTATCAAGGAAACAGCTAAACCTACTTTTAAATAATCACAAACTTGAAAAAGAGGATAACCTAACTTATCTAGGGGTACAACTTGACAGACAGCTTAACATGAACAAGCATATGGCAAATGTTAAGAGAAAAGCTGGCAAAACATTTGCAAATCCTCAAGAGACTAGCAAACACAAGTTGGGGAGCTGACAAAAACACCCTGGGAAACCTCTACCTTGGCTATGTGAGGTCCGTCATGGACTACAACCTTGTACTACAGAGTCTTAGCAGTAAGACAACTCAAGAGAGCCTTGACAAACTTCAAAACCACGCTGTGCGCTTCATTTCTGGTGCTATGCGCTCCACTCCAATAGCCGCATGTGAAATTCACACAAATATTGAACCTCTGGGTCTGCGCCGAGAAGCAGCTGTTCTACAAATGCTTGAACGGTATAAAAGACAAGACGACCTTAATCCCAACAAAGTCCTACTAAGCAATTGGAAAAACAGCACCAGACTCAAAAAGAAATCCCTCTTACAAATTGCATGTAAAGTAAATGAAAAACACCACCTTCCAGAATTCCGACAGAGGGTATCACCAATTTGTCCCTTTCCTCCCAAACAGCCCCTTAAAACTTGCAAGATTAACTCCAAACTACATGAAAACATTAATAGTAAGCAGCTTAAAGAACCTCTGAGACTCAAGAATATAACAGAAAAAATTGATCAGTACCGACGAAAGTGGATTCACGTCTTCACTTATGGATCAGCCTTTTAAGGTACCAAGAATGCAGGTTACGAGGCTGTTTTCCAATACCCAGATGGCTCAACTGATCAGCTCTCAAATCTGTGTGGGTCCTAGTGCTCAAACTATGAAGCAGAGGCTATTGCAATTGAGGCCTCCTTTCAACACCTTGCCTTGATTTTCACCCTACATCCAGATAAATCACAAAACATTGTCCTTTTTAGTGACTCCAAATCAGTTTTACAAGCCCTTACCTCAAATTAGTACCATCAGTAAATTTCCATCCTTAGCCTTGCCCAGGCAATTGATGATTTCATAACCAAAACTGATGTCTCTCCGGTGCTTCAGTGGATATCAGGACATACAAATATACATGGAAATGATAAAGCAGACAGATTAGCAAAACAAGGAAAAACCTGTACACAACTTCCAACACCAGCATCACTACAAACAGCTACACAGATTATCAGGACCAACATAACAGAGGAATGATTGAATCAGTGGGCAGGTGGCCAAACTGGAAGATGCATGTTTGCCCACATGACAGCACCAAATAAAGAAGACAGTTTAAACACTGTTGGACAAAACTGCCAAACCACCATTTTTCTGCTACGTGCTCAGCATATCCCACTCAATGACCATCTCCATAGAATCAAGCCCACGATTGCCCCTTCCTGTCCCCTCTGTGGCCACCCCAGAGAGACAGTGGACTACCATCTCTTCCACTGCAGTCCACTGAAAGACCTTAGAGAAAATCTCCTCCCTCCCCTCCCAAACATCAACAATACACTCTACTCCTCACGTGAACAGTTCATCAAGAATAAAACTTTTTTCACCATTGCATCTGACCAAAGGACAGGAGTCTAAGTGGCAGCTGGTTCAGCAAAATAAAGTAAGTAAAGTATTTTGTGTTTTCAGTAACAACCAATCAAACACTTTTCCAATGGGAACACCTAAGTAGAATAAAGATCTGCTGACTTCTGTGACTCCAAGACATCAATTTGATTCCAGAGCATTCATGATATCTTTGTTAGTGAGATTTTCAGTCTAACTACCTATCTGTGTCCATTCAAGTCCAAATATGCACCACATGGCAAAAAAGGAAGATGAAAATAGAAAAATTGCCCCTATATTAAGTCCATCAAAATCAACTGAAACCATGAAAAGAAATAATTATCTGTGTATAAGTATAAAATATTTACAAATAATTCATGAATGGATGAAATATTCACTGAACCCACACCATACCTCTTCCCAGTTGTCCCTTTGTCCATGTAAGTCTTCAGTGTGTTTCCAAGGAGCCTGAAGTAGCCTGGATTTTGTACTGCAATTTTAGTGTTTTCATCAAAGTTGCTTGGGTTTTCATTGAAAAGGGTTTTGAAGTAAGAAATAAAATCAATCTGGAAAAAATTAAGGAAAAAATGAAAGAAAGAAAGATAGATAGACAGACAGAAAGACAGAAAGACAGACAGACAGACAGACAGACAGACAAACGGATAGATAGATAGATAGATAGATAGATAGATAGATAGATAGATAGATAAATAGATAGACAGATAGATAGATAAATAGCCATTTATATAGTGCATACCCACTGGGGTGCTCTATGTGCTTTAAAATACCATTACATCCCTGGCAGACAAAAAAGATATAAAATATGTGACAATACAAGTCACCTGTTAGGTGTGTTACAATTTTTTTGACAGAGACAGAACTGCTGACAATGAGGGGGACCGCTGAGCTTTACATCCATCTCCAATAAGATAATACCAACGTCGTGAATTGAAATACTTTCTACATCATAGAACACTGCCAGTAATAAAATAAATGAACAGTTTCAGACTCGCAAACAATAATCTTCAAAAACATAATCGGTCAAGAGTTACTTAGGTCAATGCATATGCCCTTAAGTACCATATTGTGAACTTAAAAATCAATACGCAAAAGATATACAGAATAAGGTGGGGGAGAGAGGATTTTTGGGGAGAGGGGTGGGGGATGGGCCAGTTTTCACAATCAATTGGAATAATGGAGACCAAATCAAAGGAAATCCTTCATTCAACATACAGGCATTTCAAATGACTTTTATCTACTACATTTTTAAAAGCATTGGTTGAGTCTTGAGTTTTTTGCTTGAAAACTAAGATTATTCCAAACTCTGGTAGTTTTCAAAACAAATGAATTTTGGCAAATTGCCATAGATGGGCCTGTAAAATAGAACATAAATGTTTCACCTTGGGTTAAATTGACATGAAAAAAAAACCCCCAAAAAACTGTCTGTAATCTATATTATCAAAACCATGGACAAGTTAAAATATATGAATGAGGTCGCCACATATCCTCCTAAATTTCAAAGATAAAAATTCTAAGCACATAAGATGCTTCGAATAAGACAAACCATCGTCAAGAATCAATTTTGCGGCACAGTGTTCTACATTCTCTATATTTAAGGACTATTTTTTTTTAAGCAAATGACTCCATACACAATTAATATACTCCAATAATGATCTAATTAGAGTTTTGTACAGCTTTACAAACATATCACTACTCATATTTATAAAACTTCTCTTGACCATGCCAATCGATCTATTTGCTCTATTAATATAATCTTGAATGCGTGTTTCAATATTTAAGATGATTGGCAAAAGGCACTCTCAAATCCTTCTTCAATATAATGTTGTCAGACCTTGCATATCACAAGGATCCATTTTATATAAATGTCTGGTGTTTGTTTTACCAACATGCAATAACTTACATTTATCGATGTTGAATTTTAACTGCCATTTTTGTGCCCATTTTAGTCATAGAAATAAGCCAAGTCAGTGTTAAAAATAGATTGATTACCAAGGTCATCTCCAAGTTTTTTACGAAATTGTCTTGTATTCGAATCAAAACCAAAACATTTGCAGCTTTTGTGTGTTTTTGTACAGGTTTTTTTTTCTTTATTTTGCAAGCTTTTGTGTGAGTTTCAACTTCCTGAGATACTAGAAGGCTTGTAATTTTTAATTGTTTGAGTAATTGCAGACAATAAACAGTAAATGCAAGTTCGAGTGTGTTTCTAACTTCAACCGAATGATGGTTTTAAGAATTTTGTGATACTAAACTCGATATTAAAACAGGTAATTTTGAGTAGTAGTCCTGAGGAGAATTTTTTTTTTTTTATCTTTTTATATCTACTTCTCAACAAAAGAATTTTCAACCCATACATTTCATTTAAAGTTAATGTTTGTCATTTTTCAGACAATTTTATTTCCTTTCAAATGGTATACAACATGATAGACTTAATAGGCATACCTAAGCCATAAAAACAATTAAGTTTCTCACTTTGCTGGGCAGCCGAAAAAAAATCCATGGGAAACCAGGAAAAATTCCCCCGTTAAAGAGTTATAAAATATTCAGCCAATTTTGCTTAGTCAGGAATTCTTCTCCTTCCTAATTATTACAAATTAGGCCCTGAAAACTTGGTCAGGAGATGAACTTTGTACATTCAAACCAATGTCATAACCATAGCTGGGGCAGTCTGTGTGGATATGTGTTGCATATTCATAACCCATCCCACATGGGAAAAAAGGGGAGATTCTGATTCCCACTTTTATATACATGTGCTGCCTCAAGTCTATTGTGGCCAGTAAAGAGTCTAAATATCCTCACAGACTGCCCCTGCTATGATGACCAGAGAAGGAGGTGCTGACCCATCCCAACCTCGTTAGACCAGAAACTCTTTGGAGGTGCTGGGACCTCTACAAGACTGCAGTCTTCATCACTGATACTGGACTGCGGATATCGATGTCCATCAAAAGAGACAAAGAAGAAAAAGCGGGCCAACTCCAAGTCTGATACTTACAAGTTGGTTTGTTTTTACTAAAATTTCACAATAAGTGAATCCCCTTGAATCGAGGTATTATTGATACTCCATACTCACAAAATATCTTAATGAGAATATACCATCTCAGCAACAGCAACTATTGTTTGACTTAAAATCGAGTTATACCCCATAATATGTACTGCTCATTGTGCCATGCAAGATTGACCACAGTGGACTGTCTTCATTTCTTGCAATCCAGAGGTTTTTCAAATGTCCTGACACTGCCAAGAAGAATAAAGGGATACAATACTTACAAAATATTGAGTTATACTCACAGTTCCATTCATGTGGCTGTTCAACTCTCTTAGAGTCCACAGCTCATCTTCATTTTGGTAATCACTGTTAAGGTTAAAAGAGTACTCATGCTGTCAAGGAAGAAAAGAACAATTAACTGTCAGTGGGTTTCATAATATTTGCTTGATTTCTAAGATTCATTATTTTTCTCACTTTCACTTGTAATGAAGAAGTTAATGGTCTTAACTCTTTTTTTTCTAGAATTAATTTTACATTTAAGCGCAATTAATTTCACTCTTTGATGTTTTAAAATAACAGTGCCATTTCAAATTTTGCAACTTGAAGCATAAAATATGAACAAAGTGCATAAATTACAAATCACATTGAGAGAGTATGAAGCATACAAAGATTATTCAATTTATTTAGTTTCTTATGCAAAGGGAGTAAGAGTGACTTTGAATCTAAGATAGCATTGTTGCGTTCCAGTAAATAGGTAATTTTGATTCCACGATGCCACTATTGCTCTGGTGTGGATAAGAGGAGTAAAAACAATAAGTTTTCACTATTGTCATGTCATCTTCATTAGATAATTCAGCTTAAAATCAGTCTAAACTTTAGTTGTTGCAAATCCAATAACAAAAACCATTGTTCTGGCATATGTACTACATGTCAGAGGTTGTAAAAGTGGTCCCCTTCTTAAGAACCTAACAACTGTTTGATTTTCTAAGGAAAGAAATTTCACTGTACTTGCTTCAGCCTGCTGAATGAAGTGTGGTGGATGCGTCTCCACCTCTATAACAGTTGAATGGGAATGCTTTTTCCCATAAGTTTCATGAGAAACTTTAATGAAATGCCATAATAAAGCACTATTAACATATTAGGATATATCATGCTCTCCATGCGGTCAAGGATGCAATAATTGTGTCATCTCTACTTGTACAACATTGTTGTTTTACAACTGTGCATGCTTACCTGAATCAACAGATCTTCAACCTCAAAAGCATCCTCAACAAACTGATTGATCTTCTTCACATCACAGTCTACTCCATGATCATCGCACAATTTTTCTGCCAAATGTTCCATGTAAACTTTATACACATCTTGCACCTTTGGACAGACATTTCAGAAGAATTGAATGAGGGTCTTATAATATAATGAGTTCCATTAAAAACGCAACTCCTAAAATATGTCATTAAGATTATGGGGTTATTTCTTAAATCTTAAATGTAAAGAGTTTACTGATCACTCTTTGTAATCTAATTACCTACCCATAAAAGCCTATGAAAAGTATTAAACCCAAATTAGAAATTATGTGCGCTAAAAACTATCTTCAATGAAATTAGTATTTTTAAGTAGTATAGAAGATACTGTTTCAACCTGCTATATTTTATTCTTGTTGCTTAAGAAAACTGCTTTCATGATTATCAATGCATCCATAACCATTTCCCCATTAACTAGGTATATATTTAACATGGAATGGGACTAGCTGGCACAAAAATTCAACAAACTAAATTCAAACTCTCAAAATTTGATCAAAGAACAGGATTAAACTTTAATTTTCTTCCCAGAAAAGCAATTAAGTTGAATCAGGAGTTTGAAAAAAAATGAGCAAATGCTGAAAATAACCAGCAGATTCCCCATCCCTGATTTAAGACTTCAGTAATGATAATGAAACCAATGACACAATCCTTGAACATGGGACACTAAATCCCAGAGAGGAAAATTGTCACGCAAGTGTTCATATAAAGATCAAATACAAAACCGGAGATAAGAATCAGTAAAATTGTTTTTCTTTCTAATGAATGAAAAGTTAAGTAGCTGGTAAAGCCAACATACACAAAAAGAGAGATTTCAAGTACCAAGTAATTCTTACCGTTAACAATGAATATTTGGGGTTCAAGTAAATTACATGCAAGAGACTTGACCCGTAATGGATCTGGAAATTTTCAAAGAAATGAAAAATAAAAAAACAATTAAAATTTCCTTTTTAGTCTCAACACAGATCTGCTTTATTATTGTTATTTAGCAGTAAGACATTAGCATTTAAATCTTTGAATAATATGGTAGTTAAAAAACTCACAGTAGGAATTATGAAGTAAATTCCCTTGATCAATCATCACATTCTACTCATATAATCCAAAATAATCGGCACTGATTGTTAAAAGGGGTAGAAACAAAAAATGAAAGAATATATTAGGTACATTTACTGAATATTAATATCAAAACACATATGGAAATTTTTCTTTGGCAGCACAAGCTTCCACATGCTTTCACATAATCACATGGACAAACAAGTGCGTACACCAGCATTTGCACCAAACATCACTGCCACAGCTGATCAAAAAGGAAATGACCCGGATAACTCTGATATATTAACTAAATCTTTGAGTGCCTAGGATGGACGCTCACTTACATTCTTCCATTAAGACTTTAAAATAGTATGGAACCACCTGGTTTTTAATTCTGAATGTGACTGTGTGAATGTGTGAACTGTCTAAGCTGGGGAGTCTTCAAAGAAATGAAGCTCCAGCTTTCCATGGAAGAAGAAGAAGAAGAATGATTGAAATAAGCTGACACAAATTTTCCTAGAAAAGCTTTTCAAGAGTAAGTTTTCTAAATCAGTGCATATTTTCATTTGAACTAGTTGTGTAACCTGCTTACTTAAAACTACAGGTGTTTAAGGCAGCAACAAGGTATCTCCTACATCTACATGTCTGTCATCATCTCAGCCTTCACCAAGAACAATCCTATCTCTGCTATCTCTCTTTGCATAATTCTTCACATCCTCTCTTTTGGCCTTCCTCTTTCTCTTCCCCTCTCTGGTTCATCTCATTGCAATTCTCGCTGATGTATGAGATGCCATGCAGAGAATGTGTTCAGTTGACTTCTATCTTCCTTTCAGAAATACCCTATCCATATCATCAACTTGACATTTGTCCAAAAAAATGCTATGGACTTTCTCAAAGAGAAAGAATTTAGGCTAATAGTATCAGATTTTCTTATCCCAACATTCTGCTCCACACAAAAGGGCTAACATAACACAGCTTTAATGTATTTAGTTTTGTTTTCATTGAATACTGTTGTGGTTCCCATAATATTATGCAGTTTAGGGATTGCAATACACTTCTGGCCTGTTATAGCATGTTGGTTTTTACTTGCTAAGCTCCTGGTTAAAAAAAATTATTTAGATGTTTTAACTTATCAATGCTAAGTATCTCAGTATTTAAGATTGATCAGCATAACAACATATTAAAAGTAGAGGCACTAAACAAGACATGGTTTTGAATACTGCACTAAACATACCTGCAACACATTTGTGAAAAGGTCATTTCTTTTTGAGGCAATGCTAGTTGAGACAAAAGCCCCAGACAAAAATTCAACAGAGGCTTTTATCAAACTTTTCTGTAGATCAAAGGAGTCCAAAACATTGTCTCCAAACAACCACCAGCCTCCCATTGGTTTGATGATTTGTTCAATCAAAGGGGTTCCTCCGATGTTCATCTACAAACCAGTATGAAAAGAAGCAATATTATTGTTGCTTTTTTTTTTACAAAACATAAAACATAACATAACATAACACAACATTACATAACATAACTTAACATGATTAGAACTGGTATAAATGCCTTTAAATGCTTATGATTCAATTAAATAAAAGCTGTGGACAGGAAATCACTTAGTGACACTATAAAGGTATTTAAACCAAATTTAGCAATATCTCAATGTATCAATCATAAAAAAAAAAAAAAAAAATCCACTGGCAAAGTTCCTTATCAATGGATATTTTAAAGAGTTAATATTTTCTTTCAAAGTTAAAAACTTTTCCAATAGGTCACTGTTCCTTGGATAAGAAGAGTTTTATTTCATACATTAACATAAAATCTATCCATAAATATTTTAAATCAATCTCCTCCAGTACATAAAACATCTGAATATCTAAAAGAATTTTCAACATTTACATTGTACAAACCAAGCACAAATCTGTAAGAATGTATTAAAAGACAAAAAGGCATGTCCCCCTGTAAACATGTAAGTGAGACATTTCAAACTAGTTACTACTCTGGTTGTACATCTTTCAGACCTGTAAATGACATTTGAAAAATTGACTGAACTTTTCCGCAACCTAAAAATCATAAACCATTCCAAATACACAGAGGTGCTTAAAAATAATGACAAGTAAGCAGGTCAGCTTTGTTGCAAATAAATTGCCAGTGTTGGTATGGTTGACATTTTAAAATAAAGGTAACCAATCCTGCCAGAAGCGAGCTAAAAAACAAAACAAAACAAAACAAAACAAAAAAGAACAAAATGTAGGTAGGCCAACCTGATTCACTGACACTTGGTGTCAAGTGGGAGAAGGTGATTTCTTGGCAGGGGGGCATTTTCTGCAGAAGTTCTGTTGATTTATTTTGTTTCGAACTAATTATCATTAAATATGTAGGGATCTTTGATTGAGCATGGTGTATGATAATCATTACAACCCTTATAGTTATCAGTCTCTGGCAGCAAAATTATCAGCAGGCAATTCAACATGGGGCGTACTTAATTAATACAGCCTTGTCAAATATCACCATAAGTCTTGAGTCTCAAACCAGCAGTGCTATGATTTTTGCAATCTGTTTGATAGTTTTAGGCATCAACAACTACCATCAGCAGGCAGTGAGCAGAATACTTGTCAAGGTTTGATTACCTCTCACCACTGCCTCTCACTTACAGTGCCCGGTGCTTCCAGGTCAATTATATTCATACCAAAGGTTGTTTGCATAAACATATTAATAATTTGAAAAACTCCCCCAAATCTTGATTTTTTTCATCAGTCTTTGTTCTTACTAATTTGGACGGTTGGACGGAAAAGGGGATGTTGGTCTAATGGCGTTTTCTATCAACATGACTGTGACCTCTTGGGCCATGTGTTTACACCAACACAGAAGCCTGCGTGTGACATGCCAACAGTCAGGACTTATTGCGAGTTAAGAGAGCTGGCGGAGCTTGTTCACACCAAATGCCAATACAAGCATGTGTACCTACTGTGTGTATAATAACATGACTGTTTTTGGACAAAAATCAGTCGATTGACTGAAGATTTGCAGGTCTGATTTTTGTACATTCTCCACAACAACAGATATGTCTAATTCAGACATAGATTGTTTCTGGTCTATTGCTTTTAAATCTTAATCTTTTCCAAACGAATTCATCACACTGTTAAATTTATGCAACTAAACAGTTAACTCTTCTTTGCTTTCAAATATGAAAGAAAGAAAAAAAAAAAGAAAACCTTTGTGAAAAAAATCTAAGACATGCACAACACTCCTATCTTCTTCTATTCAACAGACTGACTCGGCTACAATTATAATGATTCACTCGCTCTTGACATTCGTTTATACACACAAAATATACACATGTAGACAAAAGTATTTAAATTGACTTTTTTTTTATATCTATATTATATCAAATCAAGCTAAATAAATAGTGGCTCAAAATAGTCACCCTATCATAATGTGAGTTGCATGACTGCATGAAGGTTCTCAGCTTGTGCTGATAATTGGGCTGTTGTCCGACTAGAAGAGGATCTGAGGGGATAACTTCAGGTCTCAAAAGGAGCTCTAGTCTATCTCTGTTAAAGTCTGAAATCTCATTGGATGCCGTCACATCAGTCTGGAAAGTGTTTGAAAGTATAATTTTCAATTACAATAAAAAACATAAAATTGTCATTGTAATGAATAATACCATGGTAGAAGTATATACCTAGGCTTCCATATGTACTAAGAAACAGGAATAAAGTATGGTAGCTTAGATATTTCTACCAGAGTGTTCTACATCCGAGAAATGATCAAGCTTCCACCAGCCTCTATTATAAATTTATCATTGTAAAGACGATGATTTCAGGATAAAGGTATTCAAATCATCCAATGGAGTATGAATAACCTTTGTATAGAAACCTGGTAAAGACTTTTGAAAGCTGTTTTTTGGGATGCATGTGTTTGATTTCCATGAAATTGGCAATATATGGTAATAAAAATCCCATATTTAGAACAAAGAAGGCTTAAATATTATGAAAACAGAAATTGCATCTGAAAACAATTGTGTTTAATTTTATTATTATTATTATTATTGTTGTTTGTTATTGTTATTATTATTATCATTATTATTAAATGGAGCCAACAACCACCCACCCCCACCCCCACCCCCCCCCCCCCCATTCTAAAAATAGATGCCGGGAAAAACCAGTAAAAATCTATTCGGAATCACTTGTTTCTTTATTCTAGTTGAATTTTAAGGCCTAAAATTAAATAGCAATTTAAGCATTTCATTTTTGTTTTTGGTACATCTTTGGGATTTAAAAAAACATGACTAGCATTCTTTCAGATTGTTTTAAGGTGGGCCAGTGCGAGAATATTTGATGTTTCAAGAAATTGGGTCTTTAAATTAATAAGATTTATGAGGCCTTTGTGATTAAAGGTCTAACTATCTTATATTAGTTTGTGAAATCTATTTTCTTCTTCTTCTTCTTCTTCTTCAATTATATCGACTGACTCAGTGGAACTGAGTATTACTGTCGATGCGAGCATAATTTAGACACACTACCATAACACTTGCATATTCCAAAGTATAGGTACACTAACACATTACATACTAATGTCTCCAACAGATTAGCACAATTCAAAAATGAATCTTAGGGAGAAACTCAGTAAAAACGAAAACTTGACAATTGTCAAGTAAAAGAAAAAAGTTTTGTTTACCATTCGGGGTGTTTGCATGTGTGTCTTTGCGTAATTTCCACAAGCAAAAGTGTAGAAGTCTTCACAGGGGTTGACACTTTCATCCAAAGTTGGTTTCTGGTATGCAGCAAGTTTTAGACATTCATAAGTCTCACAGGTGTTTCCTGGCAAAGATGAATAAGACAGAGCAGTTGCAAGGGAGATGGAGAAAAAGGAAAAATTGAGCAATGACAAAAAGCAGATAAGTCTATTTATCACCTTAGTATTTGTGAACACATTTGGGAGTCTTTTGACATTACCATCTGCTTACCCATTTTCAGGAAAAATGCATAGATGGGACACTTAAAATAAGAGTGAAAACATACATGTGCACTGTTTCCACTGCTCCATTCCATACAAATTCAATATAATCATGTTCTTAGACAGACTATGCTTTTATTTGTCCTTAAGCTACTACTTTAATATTCGTATTTCAGAAAATTTTCATGGGCTTTTTAGAGACCTCCTATAGAAATAAAATCTACTGGAAGCAGAGTTGAACAGTTTATGACAATGCAATGCTGCAGGAGCTGAACAAAGCTCAGCCTCTGTCATCAACATAATGATGTTGACTGCCATATCAGAAGAAGATCTGATACAAAGAGACAGCATAATTCCTAATAAATTCCTCTATGTTGATATTTTGACAGAAAATACAGAAAATCTGTCATCACTTTTAAAGTAATACAATTTACTATGACAGGTGTAAGTTGTAAAGATAACTGTATCTTTAAAAGAAGACTCAGGGTTATCAAGATGCAATATCCAACCTGCACCTTGATTTTGTTGACCTTGGCCTTGTTGACCTTGGCCATGTTTACTAGCACTGGTTCTTGGCACGCTGTCACAATCTTTTGACTTGTTTGGCTTGACAGCAAGCATAATACCCAGAACAATGACCAGGACCAGGGCGACTACTGCAATGATTGCCAGAATGATTTCACGCTTCCTGAAAATTTTAGGTATGATATTGTTTGAAAAAACATTTATTCAAATCCTTGCTGATATGACTTAGTAATCAAAAACCCTTAAATATCTGCAGAAAGTTTAGTAGTGTGGGGGGGGGGGGGGGGGGGGGGGGG
>JBCIKM010293090.1:0-11734 GCA_039654465.1 Melibe viridis | reverse complement strand
TATATGTGTGTGTGTGTGTGTGTGTGTGTGTGTGTGTGTGTGTGTGTGTGTGTGTTGTGTGTATGTGTGTGTGTGTGCGCGCGCGCGTATCTGTGAGTTCCTGTTTCCCTTGTTCTGTCCTGAGCTACCCTGCATCTTAATTGTTGTTTTGTTTTGTTTTGTTTTGAACTTCGCTGATTGTGTGTATGTGTGTGTATGTGTGTGTGTGTGTGTGTGTGTGTGTGTGTGTGTGTGCGCGTGCGTGTGGTGAATGCGTGTACTTGAGTTATGTACCACAGCCACTAGCTTCTTTTGTTTTAATGTCTTCAAGATTTTAAACGTTTCTATTTTATTGTTGTTTGTGTTTACAATTTAAATTGCACTGTACTATTTTATATCTTTTTTAATTGACATTGAACACTTTTCATGTGCCTAGAATCGCTAAGTGGATTAAGCGCATTAGTAATAAATTACATTATTATTATTATTATCATTATTATTATACTATTTTATATATTTTTTAATGGACATTGAACACTTTTCATGTGCCTAGAATCGCTAAAGTGGATTAAGCGCATTAGTAATAAATTACATTATTATTATTATTATCATTATTATTATTATTATTATTATTATTATTATTAATCTATTTTTGTCACTTCCCCTACTCCCCCTGCCTGATATTATACAGAAGTTTTCTCTAATTCCAAAGGATGCAATTGATGTTAGCAACTAATAGAACAGAGAAGACCTCAGATCAGGCGGCAAGGGGTCACATGTTATATCACAATAATGACCTATTCACATGGTCATGTAATGGCAACAACAGTGAGCCACGGCAACACAAAATCTGTACTGGTAGTGTCTTTCCTTCTGTCTGCCCATCCTAAATTCTTCATGAAGTTTTTGTATGGTTACCCTCTTGTGACAATTTACATGAGACTTTGAACATGATGGTTTAAAAAAAAAATGATGAAACCAGAATATGATGTTCTTGAACTTCAGTCAAATGTCTTTCCACTGCATGTTAAATTGAAGGGGTTAAAATCAATGCTTCAATTGAATTGCATTTGATAAAAAAAAGGGGAATGAGGTGGGGTTGATAGAGACTCGACGTAGTTCAAGAAAAGGAAGACTCTAATGTGATTGCTGGAAGCTTTATGTTGTGTTCTCTACCAGGTCGAAACATGTGTGGAGAGAACAATGGAGGATGCTCTCATCTCTGCCTTCTGTCCCCAATCAGTCCTTATTTCACCTGTGCCTGTCCAACTGGTTTGTTCCTGCAGAAGGACAGCCGTACTTGTGCCGATGGTTTGTAACAAATACAGTGGTTACCTAATTACAAAAAAAAACCCTCTGCCTTAGAACATGTTTTACCTTTTCACTTGCCTTACAAACAAAGCTTATGTTTTCCCCTCAAAGAATGTAAGCTGCAGGATTTAATCCAGTTGTACAAAATTGTATGTAAAATTTTATGTTGTTCTTCTAAAGATTATAAATTATTTGATGGAGAATTTTGAATACCTACATGAAATCTGTATTATTTTTTAGATGTGCATAGGATAACATTTTTTAAATTCAAGTTATTGGGGGTTGTATGAATTGCATTAATTTGCTCACACACAAAAAAAAAGAGATGCCAATTTCATAAATATCTTCACGAAATCAATAGACTGATTGATTTTCTATTGATATCAGATAATTGTATCATTGCACTGTGGCTATCTATATCATACTGTTTGATACAGTAATTTTATTTCTCAAAATGCTGCTTTTATCATATTATTAATTCTTCATATTACAGTTTTTTGACACTGCTAAGGCAGTATAAAGGGATAAGGATAACAAAACAAATCATTACTACCATTACATTGTGTGTGTAATATTATTGCCACTTGGAGTTCCAGATGTGAACTATACTGGGCAACACTTATCGCTTGTAATTAAAAAAAAACAAAAACTTTTATATGAAAAGCACAGATAAAAAACTGTAAGCTGTCCTTATTCACAGCACTCTTGTCCGTTATTAGAAAATTCATCCCTACAGGTTAATTAACAACTTACATGATACAGAAAGTAAAAATACATCAATATATAAGTATTTTGTCACAAAATATTAACGAAAATATAAATTCAAAGCTTTCAAAATGCTTTTATTCCACTGTAATCAGTTGGTCAGTTGGTGACAGTGCTTTCGTTTTTTTACTAAGGATTAAAGGTAAAAAGGTGCTGTGATTAACCACTGCAGTGGATGGTGGTATAAGATAAAGTGTTTGTTTTTGTTATCCATATCCCTTAGCAGCGTCGGAACCCAGCTCCAAAGAGCTTGGAAAACTCTGGATCACAAGAAATGAAGTCAAAATCAGTCCACCATGCCTAATCTTGCGTGGCGTAATGATCTTAAGCCAAACAATAGTTACTGTTGCCTTGGTTTGGGAAGAGGTGAGAGAGGGAGATACAAAAGAGGCGACTTTCATTTTCCCTCTGTCGGGAAAAATCCCGTGCGAGCCTTGGTGGTATCGACTCATGGAGAAAGATCAATGAGTCAATTTACCACAGGGCGAAAAAGAAGAAAGACTACTGAAGATAAACTGGACATAAGACTTTCTTCTTCATTCATCAGCAAAACTTGTTAAAACATACACACACACACACACACACACACACACACACACACACACACACACACACACACACACACACACACACACACTAAAAGCAAGCAAATAAACTTTGATTGAATATGCAAGGCTTAAATCAGCTGTTTACATCTGTTTACAACACCAAGAGACATCTCTAATGGCCAGTGAAAGTCAAACAGATTTCACAGAGAGATGCCATCTTAGTGTTGTCTCTCTGAGATCTCAGTTGCGCTTAGTCATGAACACCTAGTCACAAACTACAGTAAAGAGCACAGCTAATTACAGGCTACATGTCACCTGAGAGTTATTTTACAAGCTAAATTCTATGGGTTTTACTTTGAAAAGACATTTATTTTCAGTTAAAACAGTTTTTATCCATTTAAGCTATTTAAAACATTTTTTGGTATCTCAGTACCATTCAGTTTTGCTTTGCAATTGGCTCCATCATAATTTTATTTATTTACTAATTTTATACACTATTTTTTAATACTTGATCAATCTAATTTCAGCACCACTACAAGAGATTTTGGTTGTGTCCTTCCGTCGTGGTATTGGCCATACAGTTTTAGATGCTCAAACTGTTCCCATGACCTTGCTCCCCATTAAGATTGTCACATCTGTACAAGGTATAGATTATGATAGAAACTCAGGGTTCTTGTACTGGTCAGATAGAATTCAACACAGCATTCATAGAGCAAAGCTGGATGGATCAGGTAGGTACACTGCAAAAAAGTTTTGTTGATAGAGATTTTCTTAATGATTATTTTTATTAAGGGGAAATATACATGAAATGTCTACAAGCCTGGCAGTGACAGCTGTTTTATGTCATGACTTGTTTTTTTTTAGTGCAAGCTAGATTGCTGATTATTGAATACATTAGATGTTTTAGAAAGTATTTGCTTATTTGATATTAACATTAACTTTTTCTTCCCCAGTATTATAATTTTGTGCTGTGATGAGCAAACATGCCTCAAGCATAGAAACATAAACCTCAATAAGACCATGGAACAAGATCCTGGAATCTATCAGATTCAGTCTGAATGTTGACATTCTCATGCCGTGCCTTGATTATAATATACTTCAATCAAGGCATTAAGCGGTTTTTACGATGGCTCATCAGGACTTAATTTGCTCTTGTTGGGTCCAATACACATAGCAACAGAATTAACAAAAAAAAAAAAGCAAAAACAACAAACAAACAATAAAATTCCCTTTATCCATCCTGCAGGGAAAATTAGTTTCCAGTGGCTGTCTCATGCTCTACCAATTGAGTCATCAAGCCCATCTTACATAGTCGGTCGATATAATTAAGAGGAAAGAGCTTAGAGCTAAATTTTGACTTAAAGTAAATAGAAGGAGTTGCTAATATCCTTTTTTCTGTTTCTTCTCTTTTGAGGGAGCATCCCTCTGTGGTCTTGTTCTCTTTTAAAGTTGTGCTCCAACAATTTCTAATCAAAGCTCAAAACAATTAAAAAACAAATATTGAAATGATGTGTTTCAGATAAAAAGCTTGTGGTTCAGGCAGGGAATGGCACAGTTGAGGATGTCGCCATTGACTGGGTGACTGGCAACCTTTACTGGACCAACACTCACTCTGACTACATTGAAGTGTCACGCTTGAACGGTACCTCCAGGAAGGTGATTATCTCAAGCAGGCTGGAGGAACCCAGGGCCATTGTTCTGGATCCTGCCGGAGGGTGAGTTTCTCTTCGCCTGCACAAACTTTGATTATTTAATACTGAAATGTTTCAGCTTTCCAATGGTTATAATCATGTCATATGCTTTTGATAAGACCACTATCTTTTTAGAAGATGCCATAATGTGTAAATGGGATCCAAATCTAATGTTTTTAACACATCATGGCTAGTCTCTCAAACTAAAGAGAGGCCTAGAAAAATTTGGGGAAATATTTTAAGTTTGTACCCACACTGGTCGAGAAGTGTCACAGTTGACTTCAATCAGGACATGCTGTATCATTATCATTGCAAGTAGATTTAGAAAGTGCTGTTTTTCATAGCGGTGATTTTGAATAGAGAGAAACAAGCAGCTTTAGGTCCAATTTCCCTTTAAGTTTGAGTCCATATCCAGTGAAAATGAAGCTTTCTCCTCTTCTTCCTTTAGTCACAAATATGTTTTGCCAATCATGACATTTTCTTGAATGAAAGGTGCATTAGTACGGCCACATCCCTCTCTATAATGGGAGGCTGGGACACAAATCAATATTACATGATTGGCTGTTATTATTAAAAATGGGTGAGGTGGCTTTTAAACATTATCTTGCAAGATTAGTTCAGCCATGAATTGGCATGAGCAAAACAACTAGTTCTCATTTTTTGCAAGAGAGATGGCACTGTTCATGTTCCAAGGTTTGTCACAATCATGATATGCACAACACTGAGAGTTTTCCCATTTGGCAGCTGTTCCAAGACTATTGTTCCAAGTCTGTCTTCAGGTGGCCTTGAGTTTTCCAGTTTTCACACCATAATTGTTCTTTATAATATGATTGGAAGGCTCTTTGGAGGGGTTCTGTGTCTTAAATAAATCTGTATCTTGATCTCTCAGCCATTGCTTAGCTGAGATGTAGTTGAAAAGGCTGTGTTGTTCATTTCTCTGCTGTCTATCCTTCTCCTTCTAGACTGTTAACTCACTTAATTCTAGGTTGGGCAATCATCGACAGCACATTAAGATATTGGGTTAGTGGGATGTGAATTCAACCAGTGATGAGATTTCTTGTTTTGTTTTGTTATCCATATCCCATATCCCTTCATGCCAAGGAGCCGGGAAGAACTCTGGATCGCGAGAAATTAAGACAGGCAGAGGATTGGTCCACCGTGACTAATTTTGCGTGACATAATGAGAAATACAAGGGGTATTATGCAATCTTAAACCAAAGACTAGTTGCTGTTGCGTTGGTAGGATCTGCTCATTGATAAAGACCAATGAGCGAATTTACCTAGGCATGTGATGAGATGACAGGTTTCATTTATGGCAACATCAACTTGTTTGCTGTGTATGGATTGTGTCCAGACAAGACTGCAGTACTTTGCTGTTGACTACACAGAGCCATAGCTGTGGTTTGTAAAGTGGTAGGTTTTGTTCCCAATTTTGTGGGTCTTGAGTTTTTTCAAGAGATTATTTCTATTACTGGCTTTCATTTTTTTTCCTCCTGCAGTGCTCTTTATAAGTCAACTTGTGGTCATAGGGAACACCGAGGTATACATGATTTTAGCTTTTTTTTCTTGTGGTATACCATTCCATGTGATTGAAAGTTTGTGACTTGCACTCCTGTTCTACAGATGAAATACAGTGAGTTGGGTTTTTGAGTGATTAGACTTTAAATGGTTATCTTCATTATAAGTGGTCATTTCTTTTAGGCATGTGATAAGATATTTTCCTGCAGAAAAAAAGAAACAATGGCCACTGAAAGGAAACTGCCTAAAAAAATAGGTCATTTACCAAGCAACAGTTCCTGTAAATAATTCGTTTTTAAAACCACCCTCTGTATGTTGAGGTAGCTTCAGAACTTGTGTGCAGCATGATTTTCCATGCCAGAAACCTATTTGCTAGTGGATTAGTTTTTCTTCAATTATTGGCTGCAGTCTCTTCATATCATTCTTTCCAGTAATTTACAGGTTGTTCAATGCAGTTATATTAGTCAATAAGTCTAAAAGCTATCAGAGTCTGATCCTGGTTTTGGGAGTGTAATAACCTTTGCTTTTTGCGATGTCATTGATATCTGGTTTAGTGAAATATTGATTCTGTCAAGCTGCCATTTGCATGTTTTATGGCCAAAAGTGTTTTATCATCCAGGGGCTTTGCCATTGCATAGTTTGTAGATTTCACATTAATTGTCTTCAAGATCAGAGAGTTTTAAGATGGTTTCTGGTTTTTCATTGCTTGCTTGATTGATTTATTGGTGGTTAAGAAAGGAGCTTTCACATGTCGGCTACAGTAACTTTGACATGAATTGTCCGAAACTGATTCTTTCATTCCTGCTAGTCCTTTCCCCCTTGTTATTGCTAATGAAATGGATAACAATGGACTCAATTTGTATGTAAGTCTCATAAGATTAAACTCAGATTTGTATTTTGTTTTGATTTTTAGTCGAATATTGCAATTTTCTTTGCTGTTCACTGTTTGAATAAGGCAGACCTACTTCTCCGTGCCATTCCTGCAATCTGATTAAGTTACAATTTTTTAATTTTGACATATGATAGACCTTACTGTTTTTTCTTTCTTGTTCTCTTTGTTTGCTAACCTTTTTTTGGTTAATTTCTTTAGTGATTCACCAACCTGATGTGGTCTCTGTATTTTTTTTTAACTTATACTTTTTAAATTTTTTATAACCAGATACATGTATTGGTCTGACTGGGGAATCCATGTCATTGAGAGGGCATTTCTGGACGGCTCCCAGAGGGAAATCATTGTCAAAGATGACCTGAAGTGGCCCAATGGACTGGCAGTTGATCTGGTGGACAGGAGACTGTTTTGGGGGGATGCAGACACAGACAAGATTGAAGTTTGTGACATGGATGGAAAGAACAGGAAAACACTTGCTGATAGTCCCCATGCTTATGGTCTTACCCTATCAGGTCTAAATTTTTCCTTATTTTGTCTTAAATTCTTGTTGATGCTTCTATGCCTTATAAAAAGTATTTTTATGATTTTCAAAGAAGGAAGGCTAGAGCAAAAAATCAGATTCTGCTTTTTTAAACAATAAATTTTGTGTATGCTGTGCAATCTTATCTATATTTTACATCAGTGCCACTCAATGCTCTTTTTTTAAATAAGAGACATGGACTAAGAGCCAAACTTGTAAAATGAAAATCACCTTAAATTTATATTTTATTAAATGGAGCTTTTCATTCTTTTACAGGTGACAACATATACTGGACTGACTGGCAAACACGAGCAGTTGTAAGGGTCAATAAGTACACAGGGAAAAATAGGACTGTTGTTGCCGATCAGTTAACTTCACCCATGGGATTGGTAGCCATTGACCTGAGCCAAAAGAGTGGTAAGCTGGAGAGAGTATATTTTTTTTTTCTTCTGCTTTGTTCAATTTCAACCCCCATTAATACTTGATTTCTCATTTAGGCCTGTGGTCCCAGTTGGGATGCATGCCATCAACAAAAGCTCTCAACTATACTCTGTCCTGTTCCAAGGTCTCCATTTTCTTCTACACCAAACTGATCGGTCAGGTATATGTTTCCAGAGTATTCTTTGGTCTATCTCTTCTTTTTTTCTAAGAGTCCAAAGTCAAGGTACGATGGATAATGGTGGTTAGAGATTTACATGACAGATGGTCAATAAAGTGTGTTTAATGAGTAATTTTAAGTCATGTTTTATTTTGTCGTTTGTTGAGCTAGACAAACAAAAGATCACACATGAAGAGAGTGAATCAATTTTTAAAAATTGGAAATTTTCCTAGCACAATAATTAATGGCTGCAGAGAAATACTCTTCCTGATGGAGCAACTGCTGATGTTATCTCCAGCTAAAATGGATCTAAAATTTATCAGCCCATTGTTTTCAAAATATCAAGTTTTCATCTTTGTTGAATTAAGCTGTACCAGATATTCATATTGACTTAACCATTCATATTGACTTAACCAATGTTTTAAGTGAAAATTCCCCTTCTATTCAAACAGTGAGGAGATTAATGTGATCGATTCTGGCAGGGAGAATAGCTCACTGATGTGTCCTGTCCAAGATGGCTAGTCACTGTCTGCAGTGATGAAAGAAATTGAAAACAATTAGAAAGAAACTTTGTAGGAAACCTATCTAAGAGTGACATTTTAATATCTAAGGAAATTAATATACCAACTGGGGTTACATTTATTCAATCTTCAAAGACCATTTAAGGAAAAAAAAAAGATGCTTTGCATAATGTTATGATTTTATTGTGGTTTTTACATGTGAACAATTTTTTTTGGAATCACCTGGTGTTTAAAGTCCAATTTCCTCTATCAAAGAGCAAATTAGGGACAAAGTAGAAATTGTTTGCTCATTTGGATTTTATCTTCAACAATTTTCATACTCATAGAGGGTTTTATTTTGCATCTTTACATCCAAACTCAATTGTGGGTTAGCCATTACATTCCCTGACATAATTTTTTTTCAAATGATCAAGGTGTTAAAATTCCCTAAATAAACTACCTAAAAATCAACAGATACGGTAGATTTTGTGTTCCTGTTTGCAGCTTTTATTTTGGAAGGATCACCTTTAGCATTAAAAAATCTAACAAACAGAAACTTTCTTCTGAGAAAGCTGTTTGAATTTGGCATAAACCTTTGTGTAAGTAAGCTTCAACTTATTACTTGTTTTTGCAGGAACAAATTCTTGTGGTGTGAATAATGGAAACTGCAGCCATCTTTGTTTATACCGCCCGCCTCCACACAAACATGTATGCGCTTGCCCAACGGAACTTATATTGGGGGGTGATGAACGCACCTGTGTGGAGAACATCTTTCTGATATTTTCAAACAGCTCTGACATCAGAAGACTTCCTTTGTATTCAACTAACAAGAGCAGTCAGGCCATCCCCTTTCAAGGATTCCAGATAGCATTGGCTTTGGATTTTCATTTCAACAAGAACTTGATTTTTTGGACTGATGTAAACTTGAAGGTAGGACATGGAGGGTGTTTCTTTAGGTTTCAAATAGAATATAAAAATGCCCTTATTCATACATATCCAAAGTTGATTTAAAGATGGTAACTCTGTTTTATAGGCCCTTTTAAAGAGTATTTGAATTCCCTTTGTCAGAGAGTTAAGCCTTGGGGACTTGCACATTGTCCGGTATTTGAAATGGGGTCATCAAAGCTGCAGGCAAGTAGCATGACCACCAAGCTAAAGGTTGTGCCACCAGATTATTCCTCATTTCATCCACAGTCATGGCAATTTTCTGTGACTCACCTCCACAGCCAAAAGCAACAGGAAATACATAGGACATAGACTTGCTGCCTACTTGACATAATAAATATGTTTTCCTAAAAGGAAACCACTGTTCTTATCCTTGTAGCAGGGTACCCGATTAGATCCAGGTTTAATGAGGCTGTCTGTTGAAAATATCTTATCTTGAATTCAAACTCACCCAATTTGGAAGTAGGATGTTTAGTTTCACTGATGCAAAACTGTTGAATACCTTTACGACTGTGAAACATGGCAAGTATATGCAGCAGACAAAAAGAAATTGGATGCCTTCCACACAAGATGCCTCAGAAAAATCCTGGGAGTGACATACAAAGACAGGATTATCAACGAGGAAGCGCTAAGAAGAACAAAACAGAATACCATCTCTGAAATAATCAGCCAGAGAAGACTCCGATGGCTTGGACACGTCTGGCGCATGGACACAGAGAGAACAACGAGAACAGTCCTTGATTGGAATCCACCAGGGGGGAAGAGAGAAAGAGGCAGACCCAGACTATCATGGAAATCAAATGTTGAAAGGGACTTGGAGGCAGCTAGTTCATCCTGGTGGCAGGTAAGACAGGAAGCACAGAACCGCACAGACTGGAGGAGGAGGACGGCCCGATGTGCCACTGGAGGCACGGGAGGAACTAAATAAGTAAGTAAGTAAGTATTTGAAGGTAGTATTTCTTGAAAATTACAAGTATCATATTGTTCTTCAATTTTCAGCAAATCAAACGTTCAACTCTCAATGGAAGTCATCATCAGAGCATTATTGAGTCTGGTCTCAGCTATCCAGATGGAATAGCAGTGGACTGGGTGGCCAACAACATCTATTGGGCAGACATGGGCAAGAATCATATTGAAGTGGCACGGCTGGATGGCTCATCTCGTAAAGTGCTGGTGTGGAGAGATCTGACTGAACCTAGAGCCCTGGCCCTGGATCCGCCCAACGGGTGAGCAGGAAAAATAACTTAACTGATAAACATACTTTAAAGTGATATTTATACTGCGGTTGTGACCAAATGGAATAGATTTTTAGATAAAATGTTTAACTTAAACTTTACTGTTCAATTGGTAAGGAAACATTTGCATTCTTTGATTTTTTGCATAAGAATTATAAGTGCTTCCTTTGGAAAGGGGTTGTTTTGTTTTATATCCTTATACCTACTGCTGAACGGAAATGACAGGTTGATATTCATGCTCACCCTCCCCCCTCCCTCCCTCCCCCTACATTCCTCCCATGAAGAAAGCACACAGCACATAACATGTCCTGGTAAGCAGAGATTACAAACATTGACAGCTATGAGACATATGATGTTGTAACTGTGTAATTTGCTCTTTCTCCATTTTTAAAAAAACAGCTACATGTATTGGACGGTTTGGGGTGAGAAGCAGGTCTTAGAAAGGGCAAACTTGGATGGGACCAGCCGCAAGGTTTTGATCACTGGCATAGGCAACGTGCAGGATCTGACTATTGATTATATTGCCAAGCGTCTCTACTGGTCAGATGTCAGTTCACGTAGTATTAAGTCCTCTGACATGGATGGTGAGTGATTGCCTTTCTCTCCTTTTGTTTTTTTCTTTCTTCTTTGAGGGGTAATCAGATTTTTTATGAAAGGATTTAATGCATAGGCTTTGGCATATATAAGTTTTTTTACTTTAGTTTAACCCCCCCCTCCCCCCCTTACTGTGACCAAGTAGAAGGAATATATTTTAAAGTAGGCCTATTACTATAACTCAACTAGCAACTAGCTCAAATCAACTGTTGACTTTTAGAGCTCTATCAAATGTGCAGTGCTTATATGACTTTTGAATTGATTAGCTAATTCTGGTGCAGTGGTATCTGCTCATTGACAAAGACCAAAATTAGATAGAACTCACTCATCCATCACATAGTCAAAACTTAAAATGATAGTCAATTTGAAACGAGAAACCCGAATTTTGTTAATTGCTTTAAGTTGTTGGTTGACTTTGAGTTACAATCTACGAAATACAATTATTAATTGACGAATGTTGAATTGAATGAAACGGATGAAAACTAATTCTCTACAAATATATCATTATGATCATAGATGTATAAAAATGTATAAAATATCTAATAATTATGAGGCATCCAAAGGATGTTACGGGCTGTTCCACCTTAATCAGGCAACATTCTTTCATAATGAGAACGGTTAGAACTTGGAATAGCCTCTCT
>JBCIKM010292979.1:0-11734 GCA_039654465.1 Melibe viridis | reverse complement strand
GACATTTGGTTTACTCGCCGCCATTTGTGAATTGGGTAGTGAGTTGTAGTAACGGGAATTTCTTTTCCATTTTTGTAGGGCAAAGAGACATTTGGTTTACTCGCCGCCATTTGTGAATTGGGTAGTGAGTTGTAGTAACGGGAATTTCTTTTCCATTTTTGTATGGCAAAGAGACATTTGGTTTACTCGCTGCCATTTGTGAATTGCAACGCCTCGCTTGCACCTATGATGGTGACATGCATTAGGAGCTTTTGTTTGTGTTGTCACATTCGAGGCGAGTGGTGGGACTGTGCTTTCTTACCTGGACGGGGAGGGGGAGACAGGGTGGATAATACTTGAGTGGAAATAAGATGGAAAAAGAATAGAGCACTCCGGAGGACATGTGCAATATTATTACTGAACGGAGGGTGATGGATAGAAGACTTTTGGATTTTCTCTGCTGAGCAATCTTCGCAAATCAGGTCTCATATCAAAAACTCTCACTTCGAGGAATGTCTTTTGAGAATTTCATAATGCATAACTTTACAAATATTTTCCCACACACTAGTAGCATAGTAGAGAGAGGCTGCTAGCGACTTGGATGAAGGCAAGGAGGGGGCGGGGGTGGGGATGATTTAGAGGAATTGCGGCCTGAGGGAAAATCAAAACACAGTTTGGAGTTAAGTAGTCGAGGCTGCTGCCGGTTTCTTGTTTTGAGAAATTTTCTTAAGAAATTAGAAAACCTGAGAAATACCAGGTGTCCCAAAGTTGATGAAACTCAAAGAAACCTTAATATTTTTTTTTTTTTACGGCCCCCCAACCAGCATCAAATTTGAGCAAAAATGAGATGAAAGCTTTGCTTTGTGGATTTATGAATGTTTTATGAAACCATTTTACTGTTGTCAACAATGTTGTGGACATCTCTTGAGTGGCGGATGGCTCAGTTGGTAAGCCCGCTGTTCTGGCAGTGGCCAGGCAAATCGGTGCTGTGGCAGGTCCTGGGTTTGATTCCCTCCTCCGATGACTTCCTGTTTTTTCCCTTTCTCCCCATGGCTTTGACTAACCTGGGCTCTGAGCCTAAACTATTTTCTGTTTATTTTTTATCTATTTCCAATGCCAGCTCCTCTTTTCTTCAATGTCGTGGGCAGACACCCAGAGGGAAATTAACGAGCAGAAATACAGTGTGCATGGTTTTTTCTTTTTATTATTGAATGATAAAGAATTTGAATAGCTTAGAAATTAGACGATCTATCTATTAGTAAAGAGTCAAAATTTGCGACTTGATACTCGAGGCACAACACAGTGGTGATGCTTGGAATTCGGGGGTGCGTATGAGAGGATTGCTGGTAAAGCACTTCAGTTTTGCCAAGATTAGTGGCCAATCCAATAGAGCTCAAACACCTCAAACAAAACAGTCCCTCATTACTTTGACCTCAGATTCAGAGTCTAAAGCCAATGGTTAGAAAGCTATAAAATGCCTTGTTTGAATGAGGTCATAATGAAACTTCGTAGTTGGTTTTTGGGGGGCAGTCAGGAAAAATGCAGGTAAAAGCAGAACTAGTCCATTTTGTACTTGCCATACACTTTTCTTTAGATCTTGGGTTGCTTGGAATAGCATGCAGGTAAAACTATGTTGAGCAGGACTGTAGCCCTAAAGCAATCCTTTTCCTCTCCATAGCTGATAACAATAACATGGATATTCTGAAATATTGTTATGATAGATATATCTCTTGTAATTTTTACCTACAATATCATCTGTGTGATCCCAATTTCACAGAAGTTGAAATAAAAGCCTTTTTTTCCCTTCTCAAGCTCAATTCTTAAAAAAAAAATACTTCAAACCAAACATGGAGTATATGTATTCACCACAGCAATAGCTTGTGCCAGTAACTCAAAGTTTTCTCATGTTAAATTAAAAAAAACCCAAACATAGTTCAACCAAAAATATGGAGTATATATCCTTACCACAGCAATAACCTGTGCCAGTAACTCAAAGTTTTCTTCTGTTAGATTAAAAAAACCCCAAAAACTTCAAACCAAAAATATGGTGTATTGTATATACTCACCACAGCGATGGCTTGTGCCAGTAACTCGGAGTCCAGGGATGCTTGCGTAAGCATTTTGTACCTGTGCGGCCCAGAAACCAGCTCTGTCTGGTCTGCAAGTGATGGGGAACTTCATCTCAATCTGGTGGCTCTCCTCCACCAGAAGAGAGTCCTGAGCCGGAGTCATGACATTGTCTATGTCCACAAACATGGTCAGCAGGTATCCGCTGGGGTTAGATTCAATGGTCACCCTCACCGGACAGTTGCCTGGGCTGTCCAGCTGCAGGTCTGAGAATGTTGCAGTTCCTGCAGAAATGGGACAACAAGACAAGCCAACTTACAATTCATAATTCAAGTCTGGAATATATAACATAAAATTAGTCTTTTTTAAAATTTAATTGATTATAACAAAAATAAGTGTTGTGTTTACCAGTGCTATGATAATTCATAAAAACTTAAGTCCTTGGTAAAAGACAAACTGCAACTAATCATTCCAAGCAGCTTTAGAGTGCCCCTTTCAATCATTGCATCCCTTACCTCTTGACAAGTTCAAACTTTTTTTTCAAAGTTCCTACATTTAAAGAAAACACAACCAACAATACGGATGAGAGATGTATAATTCCTGACCGTTCTCACATTTAACTATGCCCAAAGGTAAAGCAATTTTAATTATGAATTTTTTGCAATTAGGCTCTAATTTCCAGTTCTCATAATTGACCATTGGAAAAAACTAAACCCAACCAAAACCTGGACGACAGTGAGTCAATAGCTGCTAGAGTTAAAAGAGAAATCAATCATCAGTGTATATTACTCACCGGTGGTTTCATTGAAGGTTATCAATTTTGTGCCAGTTAAGGTTCCAGAATAAAAATTTGTGTCGTATACTTCGATTTGAGCTGTCCATGTGTGGTTCTGTTCACAGCGGGAAACAAAAAAGTAAAAAAAAAATTGTTTCAGCTTCCACCTTCTATGCACAGGTATATTGTGAAAATAGTAATTGTATGAATATGGTGTTGAGAGGAGAACAAGACAAAGCCATAGAGAAAGGTAAATAAATACAGAAAAATACAGAAAAATAAATTGTCTCAAAAAATCGACCTCCACGGCCGGGACTTATGTACAGGTACTTTGATTTATCATGCTTACCTCCTTTCCATCTCTTTTATGAATACTATTATTTGATATATATTAAAAACTTTATCTTTGGAAATAGGGTATATCATCATTAACTAAAGTCTGCTCATAAATAAATGGTTTGCTTTTTTTTTTTTTTTTTCTCAGCTCTTATTTGATGAAAAGTTATGAAACTTTGAGAGCGTCCCTAAATCAATTTGTCTTCACGGAATAAAAATTTTGAATTAAATTGATGCCAAACCAAGAAAGTTTTTTTTTAAAAATAAAAAATAACTTGTACAGTCCTCAGAAAAAAAACAACAACCTTAGTTCTGAATCTTCCAAACGCCTGATCAGAAACAGGCATCAAACATATTTGGCAGGTTGATGCTTCACAAAAAATGTTTAACTTATTTTTTTCTCATTTTGTTCATTCACTTATTCTTGGCATTCCATGGACACAATCTTTCTTTTTAGTCCTAACCTCTCATGTCTTCTCTAATTAAATTTATAAATAACATAAATCATTATGAAAATTATCATTATTATTATAACTATTAAAATCATCATCATCTTCATCATCATCATGACAATAATTATTATTATATTACTTTTATCAGCACCACCATGATGATCCTCGGTCCATTTCAAACACAGGCAGTGCTTACAATTCTGGATATTACAAAGGAAGAAAAACTTATAGCCTTACATCCCAACTTATATCGGTGAAATCCAGGCCTGTATCTTTGTCCACCAAACCAACTTCAAGCTGAATTGGAGAGTTGGTCAACCTCTTTGTTGTCAGAAGGTTTGCTTTAGGGCGGAAATTCTTCCCAAATATCTGAAGATGAGAGGAAACGATTTGTTCAAAATATTCTTGCTACCATAAAGAAAAAGTAAAAAAATTGTTGAAAAAAGTTAGTATTGAGGAATATGTGTAACTGAACAAACCAACTTATTTGCTTTATCCCTTCCTCATTTAAGAGGTGAAAATGAATAGAAAATAGTATAGACACAGTACCGAGGTGAGTCAAAGCCATAGAGAGAAAGGAAAAAAAAACAGGAAGACGTCGGAGGAGGGAATTGAACCCAGGAACTGCCACGGCACCAATTCGCCTGGCCACTGCCAGAACAGCGGGCCTACCAACTGAGCCATCCGCCACCCTAAAAAAGTGGTTTCAAGCTCAGCAATAAACCTGTGTTGCTGACAGTGACTTCTGCTGAAAAAAACCAGGAACGATTCACTCCGATCAAACGTAAACAAACAAATACTCACCTCGGCAATGTGTCTATACTATTTTCTATTCATTTTCATCTATTCCCAGTGCCTGCTCCTCTTTTCTTCCTCATTTAAGAGGTGTAATCTAAGAAATCATTATCAATTTTGACCACAACTTTGGTATTTAAAAAATATAGTCATATGATTTGTGTCATTTTATAACAAAAAAAATCCTCATGATTTTTCTTAGTTGGCTCTAAAGGAGTAGAAGAATCAAGACTAAAATTAAAGGGGGTGTGGGGGGGGGGTATATAATTACGTGTATTATAGGAGAGTCTATGGAATAGTTGGTTGCTTCCGCTGGTGACACAATTTGGAATTGAATGATGTAATCACTGCCAAGGTCATTGATAGCAAGGTCAGTGAAGTTGGCCCAGCCCTCAGTGAAGTTGATTCTTGTTGTGCCTAACAAGGCTGATCGAGAGCTGCCTCCGGATTTGATGGATGCCTCCAATTCCCAAACAAAATTGGCTGTTCCCAAATGTAAGACAACATCTCCCTGTAATGAAAATGTCAGAAAATTTAGGGTAGTTTGTAGATTGGCTAAGCCACCAATTGAAAATTGAATTAACATTCTTTGGCCTGTCTGTCTGCGAAAATGAAAGTGCTGCGGCTAAGGCACCTAAGGAGGGCATAGATTATTCATTGTGTTTACCCCTAATGCCCACAGGAATCATCCATGTTGTCCATGGGAATGCACGATAGCTGCAGCCAAGGTGTGAACCCTCACCCTTTGTTGTGCAAGTCAAACACCTTACCTGTTGAGCTATTGGTCCACCATTGTTAACAGAAAATAAGAAAATAACACTATAAGACAAGAAAAATCTCTATCAACAAACTTTAAAAAAAACCACGCACACAAGGAGCAAGAACTCTCAACACTCCCAATAGGTAATGAACTGCCAGTTATCTGATCTGTAAAGGGAATATACGTGTAAAGGTAAGAAACCTGCATTTGAATTCACCTTTTTTAAATTAAATTTGGACTGTACATTGAGAACTTTAAAATAAAAAATAAATGCTAAATAAAGTTTGTGCCCTGTTTTTCACTATTACAGACTTCTTTCAACTAATAGTGAAAGACAATGAGCCAAAACATGTAACTCCTGATATTCAGGCAGACTTTGCCACATTATTCTGAGATTTCTGGCTATTTCTAAAGTGCAAGTCAAAGCAACCTTTTTTTAACCAGTTGCCAAATCGTGTGACTGGATCTGACACTGTGTGCTTGTGCTAGCTTGGAAATTGAAAGTTACATCAGCTGGTCTGTTTGATATGACAGTAAATTAAAAGGAAGGTTCCTTTTTTTCTTTGGCTATTATATAACAAATTATGATTATCATTATGATTATGATTATAATCATTATTATTATTTGCACAGTAAGAAAAACAGGGCTTGTCTCATCTTAGTCTTCTAACAAGAGATTGAAAGTGCAAGCCTGTGTTGTTTGCACAGTTCAGTGAGTGGAGCTTAGGCACGCTCCAAATGACAAAAAAGAGACTTTTTTAGGTTTCTCAATAAATAAAAGTTAGAATGCTGAATTCTCTTCTTAGTCTAATTGAATAAAAAGAACTGAAATTAAGCAGCCATTTAAGGCGTTATATTTCCATTTGAAAAAGATCTTTGGAATTTAAAAAACCAATTCGTATTCTTTTAAATTGTTTCAAGGTGTTGTAAAAGAGCCTTTTTAGTTTCCAGATATTGAGTCATGTTTGTATCAGATTATCATCCTCGAATGGCTTCAAACCTTCTTGCTCTTTTCCTTTCTTTCTATGGCTTAGATTCATCTTGGCACTGTGTCTGTTCTATTTTATCCTATTGTCATCTATTTCCACTGCTACCTCCGACTCTATTCTTCATGATATGCTTATATGACCTCCAGGTATGAAGAACAGCGGACAGAAAAAAATGAAACAAACGGAAATCCGAGGATCAATGACGGATGATTCGATTATCAGTACTGATTATCAAAATAGTTCAAAACTTACATCTTCATCGATGATCTTCAATTTGGGTTGGACGCTGAACAGCACATCCTCTGCCACGTGCCCTGTAGGTTCTGTGTGCAACACCAGTTGCCCTGGTTTCTGTATGACAACTGGGGTGTCTGACTCTGAACCAAACTCTGTGATAGAGGTGTACAGAACCTCTGTCTTCAGGACCTCCGACACTGAGCCCAGCTGAACCTGTGCACCAGGAAAGAAATCGTAAACTTTTTTTTCTCAATAGGATATTTATCACTAGTATACAAATGTAAGACAGAAAATTCATAAAAAAGCTAATCATAGGCTGAGTGAAAACTTATTTTGAATTAAAATCACTTATTATTTCATGTACAATTGATAACAATAATAATACAAAGATTGTGAAAATAGTAATTGTATGTATATGGTGTCGAGAGGCGGACAAGACAAAGCCATAGAGAAAGGTAAATAAATAAAGAAAAATACAGAAAAATAATAAATTGTCTCAAAAAATCTACCTCGACAGCAGGGACTCGAACCACAGATCTCTGGATCGCCAGTCCAGTGTGCTAACCATTACACTACAGAGGCGGTCTGGTCATTGAGACAATTTAATTTATTTAAACCTTTCTTTGGCAGACAAGTGGGCACCGCCTACACAATGAAACGGAAGTGACAACGACGAGAACATAGCTGCTCTGGTAAAATTGGTGTGAAACACAGAAGTAATGGCGGGGAGCAGACAACTTGAATCAAAGATTGTGAAAATAGCTTTGTGACATGGCTTTGTTTTGTCCTCCTCTCGATGCTGTGTACATAAAAAAAAAAAAAATTACTATTTTCACAATCTTGGATTCATGGTGTCTGCTCCCCACCATTACTTTTAACATTAATACACAAAGTTTCTATAGCCCTCTACCATAACAATTTCATGCTCAAGGCACTTTGCAATGGCTACCAAAAAAAACCCCCAAAAAAACAAAAAAAAACAAAACAAAAGAGATAATTAAAAATTAACAAATTAAAACATCTTCCCCCTCCCTCAAAATATACAAAAGAAACAAATGATTCAAATGATGATCAATCCCAAGCATCATCCTTTTTGCCCCACAAGCATAACTGGGGGCAATTAGGGCTGGAAATGTAATCTACTCACTAATTTCCTGATAACATTATTTCTAGTTGTTTTTACACGACAGGAAATACATCTTTCCCTCTTGTACGCCCTCTAAGATTAGTAAGTGAATAAATGAAGAGTGGTTTCCAAAAACTCATAAAGTGACCTGGAGATACTGCGTTCATGAGCTTGATCCTAAGTTTCTGCCCTTCATGGTAAAAGCTCAAGATGTGGAGGCCTAAACGTGCAGGCACACTAGGTCCTATTTCAGTTTCGCTTTTGGCTTTTTGCATCTCAGATAAAAAGCGGTGTCGTAAGTAAAACGAATGTTGCACTTTTCATATCAGGTTTGCATCAGTCACAGCAAGGGCGATGCCTATAATAATTTATTTGAATGATGGGGAGGCTGCAGTAAGTTTGACTGCCTTTGTTGCTCTGGTTAAAAAGAAAGTGATATAGGAAGAGAGGTTACTGGGTACACCCAATATTCAAACAAAGGGAAGTTTATGGCGAATACCATCATCTGATAGAAGGAATTCTTGGTGATGAACAGAAACCAAACATTCAAATGAAACCAACTACATTTTACGATCTTCTTGAAATGGTTGGACCATAGTTAGAAAAAAGAACTACCAACTTTCATAAACCACTATCAGCGAAAGGAATGCTTGATTGTTACATTTAGGTAAATACTTCTTCATTTGCCAAAACAGTAATGAATTTTCTTATTAGACTCTAGTGATTTAATTCAAAACTGATATATGTAGTCATTCCTTTTGAAAAGCAATTTAATAATTGAAACATAACTCTTCAGAAAAAAAAAAATGTTATAGCTCACTGCTGTGAGTATGTTTGATACCGCTGCAAGAGTGCTTCCATCTTGAAAATGTAGTAAAACACTTAGTGACACTCCTGTCTGCAGGTTTGAAAATGAAAAATTTTAATGTTTCCCTTAACACATTCGGCTTGACAAAAAGGCGTATCCAACCTTGTATTGAAAACAGACCGGAAATGTGTTCCAGTATAGCTCCGACGTTGAGAAGTATAGACATTTACCTACACACGGCAGGCGTACGATGAGTTCATGGGAGTCAACACGCGAAAGCGAATCTGAAATAGGATCTAGTGTGCCTGCACGTTAACACTGCAATTGGGATGCAATCTTTGATTTCTCAAACTCAATATGGTTGAACAGGACTTTTGAATTTTTGAAAATCACTCTTCAACTTCAACTATAACAAGAGATTCAATTTTGATAAGAGAAGTAATAAGATATAAAAAGGTGATAAAAGAAAATAAACAAACCATGTTAACAATGCTGTCTTGAATTTCTATGTAGTTGATACTTGGTGTTTCCCCCGGGGCTTCTGAAATCTCGATGATAATTGTAGTCGTGGTTGTCTGCCTTTTCCTCCTCCTAACGTTTTGTGAAGTTTCACTAACCACTTGCACAATACGAACCTTTAGAAAATATAGGCAAAAGTCAGGAAATACAAAATAATTCTTTTTATTACTGAAGAATAAAGAATCAATTCTGAGAGAATGTAAGATGGAGACTTTCCTTTTGTATTGAAAAATGTTTTGACTACGCTCAAAGATATTCAAAGAGAGAGGTTCAAGAGCTATGATTGGGAAGAATAGGAAATTTTGTGTGAACAAAAACAATATCATTTTGGAATTGTTGCCAGAATAGTGAAATCTTTCTGATCTTTGAAGATATGCTTTATGTCTGCAAAACTAAAATCTGCCCAAAATCTTATCTGATTTTTTATAATCTTTTCTGTCAACTTCATCTTTTTGCTGAAATTGCTCCCACTCTCATTTAGGCATTGATTTTAAGGTGCTTTTTTCAAATTACTGTATCTTTAAACAAAAAAACACAAAAAAACCCCAAAAAAACCACACAAAAAAACAACAGCAAAAAAAAACCAGTATTAAATAAGGTTACAATGACATACAGAAATGAATTTGAAAATATTTGTGAGAAATTTTTTTTTTATTGAGCGGGAAAAAGCACAAACTTAAAAGCAGGTTTTTTCCCTTTTATGAAACACCGAATATACATAATGCATGACAAGCCTTACCTTTGCAGGATCAATTTTGAGGAAAGCTGCTAGGTTCTCAATCAAGTTGTCCCCAAAGAACTCGTCAACAGTCATAGCTGGCAATGTGAAAGATGTGATAAAGGCATCTTTCTTTGTGATAACTACTTCTCCCCCTCCACACTGGATCCAAGTGATGGTCTTGCTATCTTGGCTGGGAAAATAGAAATGAATCACAATGTCTTAAAAAAGTAGGCTATGAGTGGTGTCCTCTTTGTTGTAAGATATTATGCAAATGATGAATAAAAACCCTTGCAATTTTTCAAATCTATCAGACATTGCTCTGTTTTTTCTTAAATGGCTGAAGTGGTAGAAATGAAAGACATATTATTTAGTGCGCTAGGCAGCAAAGAAAAAAAAAATGTGCAGCATGTCAGTTAAACAGAAATTTATGTAGCAACGGATCAATTTTTTAAAATCTGTAGCTGAATTTTTAAGACCTGTTTTATACATAAAACTCATAGGACGTTATCTAAATGAAGCATAGTGGTGAACGAACAAGTATCTGATTTTAATCAAATGTCTTGTGCATGGTCAGCTATACAGAACCTTATATTGCAAAGAATCAGTTTTTGATCAGCAGCTGAATTTTCAATACCATTTTTTTCATAAATATCATAGGACATCATTGAAATAAAGCATAGAGGTGAACAAACAAATATCTGATTCTGATCTCATGTTTTGTCAGTTTAACAGAATCTTAAATGGCAAAGGATCAGTTTTTGATCAGAAGCTGAATTTTTAATGACTGTATTTCTTAAAACTCACAAGACATGATGATCAAAATGAAGCATGGAGGTGAACAAACAAATACTTGATTGTGATCTTGTGTGTTAACAATATTTCATGAATAATAGAGTTGCATTATGATGCACCATTCCCTTTCCTGCATTTGATTAATTTCTACAACATCCAACAGGGTTCTTCAAATATGACCTCCTGAAATGCCAATTTTTTCTCTCCACTAACTGGTTTAAAAGAATGTACAGAAAAAACTTGAGGGCTTGATTCAACTCATATATTATATGATTTTGTTTTAACAGTCATGCTGAGTGAAATAACATATTATCAATTTTTGTTAACCCTTAACTGAGGATACAATATATACTTAGTTCCATTAAAAACACGACACTTTGAATTCAAAATTTCACTATGTTAGTGAATAGGTATTTCAATGTTTACATTTGTATCAGAACTGTTCACTTTAAGAGATAGAGTCACAGTTTTCTTAGGACAGTGAGCAGTTTTTACCTCTTTACACCCGTTATAATCCCTTTTCTTTAATCTCACGTGGTTCACATAATTAATATCTCATCAACATTTTTTCGTGGTACACACCAGTAATGGTGACAAGGGTCATAACTACTACTATGGATCTCAATGTTTACAATGCCATGACTTGACTCTGAAATGAGGGAAGGAGCCCTTGGCAGATTATTGGCAGGAGGCCACAATTTCATGACTAAAATGAAGATTCTCAATCACTGGCACCACCTGAGAAAACCTTCAGTCATCTCTGATTGGTAGAAAAGAACCATTGTGAGGACGCATCCCATGAATATGTTCATTACAGCTTCCCATACAACAAGACGTACTGTGGGAAGGCACCAGTGTCCAAACAGTAAGCAAACTGTGGGTAGAATTTTGAGAGCTGCAGATCTAAAATGTTGGTGACCTTGCGCTGGACCAATACTCACAGCCTGACATCTACAAATTAGAGTCAAACGGGTACAATCAAACCAGCATTGGCAATGAAGACAATGGGATTCAGTTCTATTCACTAAGAGGTACAAATCTACTGCATTAAGGCTGATGGGGGAACTCACACATATCGACACTGCTTAAGTGGTATGAAGGGATATGGATAACAAAACAAAACAAGACAAGAATGTGCTGTAAGGTCATTGCCAGCAACGATGGACACGCCCGTTGTTAAATGAATGGTTTAATAACTTTTCTCAGGGCAGATGACTCTTGGTATACTCTATTGCTCTTTGATTTAAGTCTTAAGAATTAAGATTTACAAGAGCCCTAAACTGTTAGGAGACAAAGAAAATATAAAAAGAAGAAAACAGCTGGCAACAGTCGCCCTGAACAAATTAACACACATTTGGATCAGGGGAGACAAAATTAA
>JBCIKM010292868.1:0-11735 GCA_039654465.1 Melibe viridis | reverse complement strand
AGAGAGAGAGAGAGAGAGAGAGAGAGAGAGAGAGAGAGAGAGAAAGAGAGAGAGAGAAAGAAAGAGAGAGAGAGAGAAAGAGAGGGAAGATTGTCATTTCAAAGGTTCATTATTTTTGGCTCTTGATTTACCATATTTGTCATATCAAAGACTGTGGGTCTCATTCTTTATCTTTATTTCTCCTCACCTCTATCTCTCTATCTTTCCCCAGCACACATGTGACAGGGGGGTGACCATATTCATCCTTCATTTTTTTCATTGCTATAATTTGTTGTTTCTATTAGCTTTATTTAATTTTTTCATTTTTTTTCTTCTAAAACCGGTGATGTAGTTAATGACTCATCTCCGCAAGTTATCTAATGCCATTAACTAATTTTCTCTTTTGAAAGTTTTTAACAAGATGAAAAAGTGTATTACTGAGAGAATTTGGGTTCATCTTGTCCTTTCCTTGTACTGTGCTTACAAGATTTATCTCTAAATAAAATTTTGAACTTTAATCTCTTTACTTTGAGGTGCAGTCCAGTTCTTTATAATATTATCAATATAATCTACTGCCCAATCATCTTTATGTTTATGAACCTCTTAAGCAGATGATTTGTCCTTGAAACATGTCAAGATGATCTAGAAAAACATCATTGCTGTATTTACTGTCATTGGGCAGGCTTGACTCGGCTTGATAAATGGACGAGCACATTTAAAATAATGAAATGTGAACTGATAAGGCCTTTTTGCAGCTTAATAAGCTCGTTATATTATGCCAACATCCCCCACCTGCACACCATAGCTCTAGTTAAGGTCTTTGTTCAGGCTCAACCATTATGCAGTGTGACCTGTTATGGTCTTTGGGCAGTCACTGGTTGATCTTTCTCTGGTTACCTGATATATGTTTACGATTGTTAAGGCCTTTAGGCAGGCACAGAAAGTGTAGAAAATCATTAAGGCTTTTTTAAATTTTAAGGAAAAACCAAATGACTAATTTTCAAAAACACTAGATATGTCACACAGTGACCAAATTTATATTAAAAAAATTATTTAAAAATCATGAGATTTCAGCGTAAAGGCCTTGTGCAAGGACCCCTTGATTTTTTGTCATCTCAGAATGAATTCATTAGATACTTCCACCAGATGAGCACAGTTTGTTTTGATATACTCATATATTCAAAGGAGGATTAGAATAAAAATGTCTTTGGTTGATGAGATATTTGACCTTAATGAACTTTTGTGTTTCATTCAGATGATCCAGCAAGCAGAATGCCTTTCATTCATATTTATGAGTATACACAACGCAAGAAGAATAAAATGGCACAGGTAGTCGGAGGGTGGATTTTTAATCCTGAAAATGGTAAAAAGAAACACTTTGCTGTTGTGAATCGGCTTCTGAAGAGAGGAAAGTTTTTGGTAAGATTTATGAAGAGTAACATTATTTTATTGAAATCATAGACATGTAAATCAGATTGTTTGATACATTAAGAAGTAACTTTTTGTTCATAATATATGCTGATTATTGGATAGAAACTTAATTATTTTAGACATAATCATAAGCTTTCTGCCAAAATAGTTTGATGAAAAAAATTTCATTTGGACAAATTCTTTAGATTGGATTTCCGACTTATGTTGCATTATGTTTGGAGATTACTTCATCTGAAAGTTGAGTTGATTAAAATGGATAAAACAGGAATGAGGATGTTAATCTCTGGCTGTTTAGCCTACTACATGAACAGTAGAGCCAAAGAGAAGAAAGCAGAAAAAAATGGAGCGGAGTAATTACTTAGAGTTAAGTGTTTTGTTATCCTTATCCCTTCATATCACCTTAGCAGTGTCTGGACCCAGCTCCAAGGAGCTAGGGAAAAACTCTGGATCTTAAGAAATGAAGATAGGCAGATGATCAGTCCACTGTGCCTAATCTTGCATGGTATTACTCAATATTGTTGTTGGTATCTGCTCATTGAGAAAGACACAAATGAGTTGATTTATCACAGGGTGGAAAGAAATTTCTTACAAGTAAAAAATACATGTTGGCAAGAGAGCCCTTGACATAAAAATAATAGAAAAACATGGGAGAGGAAAATAAAGGTTGAGTTGTAAGTCTGTGAGTTGTAAGTCTGACAGAGGTGGCAATAAGGATGAATTTGAAAAAACGGCATTCAAAACGACTACTTAAATGGGAACAAGACATTATGCTGAAAGAAGAGGGACTTGCTTTTATATGTTTCATCACTAAGCAATTCTGCAAAAATAATAAAATTTTCTGAAAGTGGTATTTCTTGTAGGAATGTTTAATGGACAGTTTAATTGTTTTCTTTAATCTTTGTTTTTACAGTATGGAGACAGTCAGAAGACTATGAAAGCTCATGATCTTGGCTATGGCTGCCTTAGCATGAAAACCTTTTTCCATTTTGTGCCTCCTGATCGTTTTTACATGCAACATTTTGAAAACATCTACCAATTCTACTTGACATTCTCAATGAGATTTATGGTGAGTTAAGCTATTGTGCATTAACCATCATCACAACTTTATCTTTATTATAATATTTACAGAAAGGACAAGTCTGTTTGAGTGGTGGAGATATTTTATTGACCATAAAAAGTATTATATAAAGTTGACATATCCAAAATTAGCACCTCACAGTATTTAGGTTAACATTTATGAAAATCTAAGTACTTTTTATAACATAAATAACAGCCACTAATAGCCCATACTATGATCAACTAAGAGATCATAAACACAGCAAGACAATCTAATAAAATTTGAAATTAAATCAAAAGTACCATTAAAAACAAGAGTAAGATGACACATTTCTGGTTAGCCCTAAAATCAAACAATCTGATGTGAACTAGGGAAAAAATTCAACCTATTTGGTTAAAACTAGGAAGCAAAGTCTTTAAAATCTGACAGAAAGCTCTGTTTAACATTTTTAGATACAATGAGTCTATTTTCAATAAACAACCCAATCCACATATTGTGTTTACAAAATATTCAGTGAGGGCAAATAGTAGCTGAGAGGTAATTGTTTTTATGGTTTATTATTTATTGGAGGTTTTAGGATCCCATGACAAACGAGGGTCACAGAGGAGCCCAAAGGAAAGAAATATCATATAATTTGTTCAAAAAGGGAACAGATCAAACCACAAACAGCAGAGGGATGTTTTACACTAAAAAATAGATATCTCTCAAAACATACACCACAGAGAGATGATTTACAATGTCAAAAATTATCATCTCTCCTAACAAAAATAAGCAATGGCCATCTCTCATGACAGCATAATAGTTTAGGAAGACCCAGAATCTTAAAACCCCTTTTTATACAAAAGTACTCAGTACGTTTAACTTGTGACCTTGGAGTTATGTACCAAAAAGAATGAAATAGATCAAAGTAGATTTCACGCAGGTAAACTATATACCCTAAGAAAAATTAGTAAACAGCCTATAGATAAAATCAGAAAGTTCAAATGTGCTTCATAGACCTACAAAAAGCATTTGAGTCAGTGAAGAGAGATGAGCTGTGGAAAGGACTAAAAGGGCATGGAGTGAACAAAGAACTAATTAGGGCAATTAAGTCTTTTTATACTTATCCTGAGAGCATGGTAAGAATAGGAGGCCAAAATAGTGGTAAATTTACTGAAAACATATGTGTGAGACAGGGTTGTATTCTCAGCCCATTGCTATTTATACTACTCATGAATTCAGTTTTAAAATAGTACAAAGGATTGAGATCACTAAATGTAGGAATGTGGAAACTTAAACCAGTTCAACTTAAAATGTTAGCTTTTGCAGACAACTTGGTGGTATTGGTAAAACACAACAAGATTTACCGTAAAACGTCAGCATAAAAGAAAGAAAAAATTAAAAAAGAGAGGGCTCAATATAAATGTTAAGAAAACTAAAATTAGGGTAGTCATGAGAGAGCCCAACAAACATAGAAACACTTGAACAAGTGGATAGCTACAAACATCTTGGAGTCATAGTATCATCAAATTGTAGCCTTAAAGAAGAAATGAATGAAAAAATTTCTAACTAAAGTGTAAAGTCAGCTTGGGCAAGCCTTCATAAGGAAAAGAGAATTTACTGTTTTGTTTTGTTTTGTTATCCTAATCCCTTCACACTGCCTTAGTAGTGTCAGAGCTTAGCTTAAAGGAGCTGGGAAAAACTCTGGATCACAAGAAATGAAGACAGACAGATGATCAGTCCACTGTGCCTAATCTTGCATGGCACAACGAGCAATACATAAGGGGTATCAATACATAAGGGGTATTGCTCAATCTTATGCCAAACACTAGTTGCTGTTGCCTTGGTGGTATCTGCTCACTGATAGAGACCAATGAGCCGATTTACCACAGGGCAAAAGAACTGCAAAAACCAAAATATCAATATTTAATTCTATTGCCCAATTCTTATCTATGGAAGTGAATCGTGGAACTTAGAAAACAAAGATAAAAGTAGGTTGCAGGCAAGTGAAATGAAATTTCTAACCCAATCAATAGGCAAGACAAAGAGAGATAAGATAAGAGAGGAATCCTTGCTTGCATTTAAAATAGAGAAAACCGAACTTTGGTGGTGGTTTGGCCATGTAAACAGGATGGATAATGACAGGATCCCAAATAAATTTTAGAATGTAAACAATAGGGAAAGTTGCTAAGAGGTAAACCACAGACATAGTGGAAAAGAAAGGTTGTAAATTTGTAGATGCAAAAAGGAAGAGCCTAGATAGAGATCAGTGGCAAAAGTTTATGAAAAAGCAATTAAACCTTACACCAAAAGGTACTAAAGGTAAAAATAAAGAAAGAACGAAAGCTTTGTGTTCCTTATGACAAGCACCAAAGATTATTTGTCTCTCTATTTAAAGAAAGAAGCTAAGAATAAAACTAGGTAACTGTATCTTCCTTGAATAATTTTTTTTTGTAAACATTGACAATCATTTTCAAAGCTCTGGTGTCAATAGTAATTAATAACACTTTTTTTTTCTTTCTTATGTTCTTATTTTCCTTTACGCATCTAGCTGATATTACCAGCAAGCTATGCTGATATGTCATGTGGTATGTGCAATATGAAGCCAGATGAGAAAGACCAAGTTATTGAACTGTCTTCAGAACAGGAGGCAGCCCTCTCAGAAAGTTTCTTGAGAAGACAAAGGTTTTTGCTCTTCCATTCAAATTATTGTACTTGAAAGTATTGTTCATTATTTATACACCTTTATAGAGATGTCAGACATGCTCAGCTTTCAAGATATCTTTAGTTTTAATATTGATGATAATATCCTGGGCGTTGAGTGAAAACCTGAGATTAGATTTTGATTGGGCATTGTTTGAAAAATCATATTGATTTGGTGGTAAAAGAATCATTTGAAGGAACAACAAATGGATTTTGGAACATTTTAATATCAAGCCAAAACATCTCCCCATCTATTTTGAGAATTGCGATTATGGACTTTTGATTTTCTTCTACATAGGGCACTTATTTTTCTAGGTAGGTATCTCCCAAAGGCTTGGCAATTAAAATACATAGTATATAAAAATGAAGGGTACAATAGAAAAAAACAGACATGTCCTTTTGACACTCTGAGTAGTTTGCTGACAAAAAAGCCAAAGTAAACACATGCAAACTTAAACAATTTTTAAATAATTTGACCTATTTCATAAAATTCAATAATAAGACAAGGTGAGGAAAAAGTCTTACACGGATCTAGCAGTTTGAGTGAGTTTTCAATCTTTAATATAAATGTTCTCAAAATTTTTCAAATGTGCCATGTCTGGTTTTTACATTGTGGTCTTCAAATGTGTTTGGAAAATTAAGAATTAAGGAAACTTTCCCTCCTTTGCAGAGATAGTCAGGATGTCAGGTTTGCTCATTATCGTTTACATCTGTTACAATATCAGTTATAATTATATTAAGAAAAAGGAATATTAATGTTATGTACTGTAATTCTTGGACTGTAAGCCGCATCCCCAAAATTTAAAGAAAAAATTAGTTTTTTCCAAGCATAAGCTGCATCGTACTACAAGCCACATTTACATGAGACACTGTTTGTTTTAAACAAATAATATGGAAATGAGAATACTGATCCATCATGGTAGATATAATTTTTAAAAAAAGATGCAGAATTTATTATCAAATACGGCTTCATAACTGAAATTGACTGAAACAAATCTTAGATATGGCCTTAAACAGAAATGGAAGCAGTAACGACTTTTGAACTAATTATCTGATTGTAACTACCCCATCTTTTGATGTATTGTTGTACAGGTAGAATTTGCTCAGTTTCTTAGGGGGGGGGGGGGGGGGAGGTGCAGTTTTTTTACTTACAACACTTCTGGTTTTTATGTCACGAAATTTAATTCTCATATTACTATATTTCTTTCTGATTTTCAGAAGATGCAGCCAGAATGTAGATTATCCGCCAGCCTACACCACTCCTCTACCCACAGCTCCACCCACAACTCCAGAGCCCACTCCACCTCCCATTGATACCACTCCACCAACTACTCCAGAAGTTGTGGTTGATTACTTCTCCACACCTCCACCACCACCCACCACCACACCACCTACCACATATCATGCAGACTACTTCACTACTGCTCCACCAACCACAATACGACCAACGATGCCACCAACCACAATACGACCAACGATGCCACCAACAACTCCAAGAATTGTGGTTGATTACTTCTCTACTCTTCCAGCTCCTACGCCATCATCAACTCCTGAGCCAACTCCTCCAGATACTGAGCCTCCTGTGACAACAGAAGAACCCACCACATTGCCACCACCCACTCCTCCTCCTATTACTCATGATTACTTCACTACTGTTCCACCAGAACCCACCACCATCCCAACTACCTATTATGCAGACTACTTCACTACTGTTCCAACCACTATGCCACCAACCACAATAACACCAAGGATGCCAACAACAACTCCAATGATTGTTGGTGATTACTTCACTACTGTTCCATCAGAACCCACCACCATCCCAACTATGCCGCCAACTACCACTCCTTACCCTCCCCCCCCTCCTGCATGCAGTGAAGAGATTGTGACCTTTTGTTTCGGTCTCAACTTTATGTGTGGCTATAGCATGGTAAGAAGATCTGGAAATATAAAAATATTTTTAACTTGGGTTGCACAACATACTTAACTCTGAGGCAGAGATAGAAGTTGAGCTCTATCTTTCTGCAGCAAAGAATCCATCATAGCTAAAGGGTGTGAACTGATTTTTGCTGTCAAGAAAATATTTTCATGAAATATTTTGCAGTGATAATTAACTCTCTTAATGTGGGAATAAACAAGTGCTGTGGGGAAAATCCCATTTCTAGCCATCCTACTTTAGGAGTAGTGCACAACCTAATTCATGGGGCGAGCAGAGAAAAGCTAGGCTGGGGGCTTTTTTACACATGAATATAACATGCTACACATTGCCTGACATAAGATGTGTCAATTTTGATGCTTTAACCAATTTGAGTTTTAGACCAATGATATTGTACTCTTGACCTGGAAAGATCAAAAGGAATTGGATGATAAAAATATACAGTAAACATGACCCGATGGCAAACTCGGTGATAGAAGATGGGAGCCTCGCTTTGACATTTGGGGAAGTCTTTATGTGTCAAAAAGTAGGTTGCATACCAAAAGCTAATTTTTGCCAACAACAGGAGTTAATATTCAAACGTTTGATACATAAAATATTACAAAATTAATTTTGCCAACATTTAAACTATTTTTCTTGGTATTTTGACTATTTGGTATCATTTTGAGTTTGTAACAAAAAAGATAGGTAGATAAAAACAGTATCATTTTGAGCTCCGTTCTTCAACCTTTCCAATGATACCTTGTTTGCTAATAAGAAATGAGATTTAAAGGGAATATTTTGTTGTTGAAGTGAACCATTAGTGACCTTAAGATAAAAAACAAACAATCTCAGGCAGCACTTCCGTTAGCAGTCAGTAATTCTAATCATCATGAGCGAGCTGCCGAGGAGTTTAAAACATTATGGTTTATCATGTTTAAAGAGATTTAGCAAAATTTGCTATCTTTAAGTGGAGTGCTTTATGACCCAGGCTAGTATAATAGACTTCTGATCATCAATGTCATTAGGTAGAAAAATAATTTTTTCTCCCAAAAACTTAACTATTTTGTCTTTTTACTTGTTATCAAATATCTTAGCATGATAAATAGAAATAGTCATGCCTAATCTTGCATGGCATAATGAGCAATATGGGGTATTACTCAATCTTAAGCCAAACAATAATTGCTGTTGCCTTTGGTGGTATCTGTTCATTGAGAAAGACAAATGAGCCGTTTTACCATAAGGTGTATTCTCTTTTACATATTATTTTCAATATTGGAAGAAAAAAAAATTAAAACTAAATGCAGAAAAACAATCCATATCTATAATATAATAATTTATATACATAAATTTGTCTTTGTTTCACACAGTTCATCAAAATTGTACACTCTGGCAAAGAGTTTATTAAACCCAATCTTTCTTGCCATAGTCCTGTTTAATAATAGGGCTGTTTATATTATATGATTTTTCCTCTCACTTCTATCATAGAATTTGTGCATAGAGGATCTATGTGAAGCTGGGACTTCCTTATGTTTATACTTGGAAAGAGCAAGTATAGGAGAGTGCTCCAGATTAGAAAACATGGCTTCTTTCATAGACAGTCTAGGTTGTGATGAAGGTAAATAATTTGATTTATTGTACTTCTGTTTCCAGGGGATTCTGTCTGAAATTATAAGAAAAATGTTTGTAGATACTTGATTGTGACATAGGAATAAGATTTTAATGTATGTTTTATTTTTAACTGAATAATTTTCACTCGAGAATAAATACTTGCTTTCATAGTTCATAAATGAGGCTCATCATTTTCTATAAGTCATGTTTTGACAGACCTACCTCTAACTTATGATCCTGTATGTCCATCACAAAATGCTAGCTGCCATCTTAAAATGACAAAGCTTATCATAATGGTTGTCATTAAGGGTCTACAGGTTATGGTGCAAGGACACGATATTAATAATAAATGTATGATTCAGATGTGATAGGGTTAAAACTGTTTTGCAGGTGACCATTTCAAGCCTCCGTGTTTTTTTTCTCTTCTATCAGTCTGTACAGGAGAGAGCATGTCTTTTGAATATACAGCTGGCATTCCACCTGCTAGTTGTGAAGGATTTGATGTTGACTATGAAAGTTCTGCTGCAATCAGCTCTTTTGCCTGCCGTTGTGAGGCTGATTATAAACTCAGTGGAGGAGTCTGTGTTCCACCGCAAGAGTGTGGATGTATTCTCATAAATGATGACTACTACCTGAAGGTAGATAGTAGATTGTGTAGTACAACCAGTCTTAAAAATGATTGTCATAACTTGATTAAGCAGGAAAGGGGGTTATCAAGTGTTGTTGTTTTGTTATCCTTATCCCTTCATAATGCCTTAGCAGTGTCGTAACCCAGCTCCAAGGAGCTGGAAAAACACTGGATTGCCAGAAATGAAGACAGGCAGATGATCAGTCCATTGTACCTAATTTTGCATGGCGTAATGAGCAATGCATAAGGGGTATCACTCAATCTTCAGCCAAACAATAGTTGCTGTTGCTCTTGGTGATATCTGCTCATTGAGAAATACCAATGAGCCAATTTACCACAGGGGGAGGGTTATCAAGACGAGAAACAAGCACAAAAACCTTAAATTAACCTTCCGAAACACTTTATGTTACATACAAATAACCTTTTTAAATGAATACAGGCAGATGATCAGTCCACCGTACCTAATCTTGCATGGCATAATGAGCAATACATAAGAGGTATTACTCAAACTTAAGCCAAACAATAGTTGCTGTTGCCTTTGGTGATATCTGCTCATTAGGAAAAAATAAATTGTTGAATTGTTGAAGATCCTGATTTTCTTTATTGATTATTGTTTTCTGATGAGGGACATTTCCTTTTCTAAGGACATGATAATTCAAAGAATAATATATTCTAGGAGAGTGCACCACGTGAACACTCTCTGCAAAAACCTCTTCAATTCAGCAAATTCTCAAAGCATGCAATCATTGCAGTTGCACCTTAAGGGTTTGAGGATGACAACAAGCATGCCATGAGATTGAACTCAGAGCATCATCTTAACGTCTTTAGAAATATTATTTACAGTTCTTGGTCAACAAAGTGCTGTTTTTGGGCTGAATAATAGTTCCATCAAGATGGTGAAACTGCTCACATGTCAAATAATCATCTGAACTTGCATTAGTATTGGTTTTCTGATCACCTCATCAGACTGAGGTGTGGTAAATCTTGTCAGACCAGTAGGGTTACATCAAAATTATTCTGTTCATCAAAAACTTTTAAACTGTTTCTCATTTTGAGGCAGTAGTTCTTGAGAAAATAAGAATTCCAAGGATACTGTGCATGAGTCTTATAGAAAACTTTGCTCAGCAGGCTGAAAGTTGTCATGTAATGAACATTTTGTAAGCATGATAAAACATAATGTAATTTTTAATGCACACATTAAAACATAAACAAAGTGTTGTACATAGATTGAACTTTAAGTTATTAAAATTCACTTTTGATTCAAAGAATACTATGGGAGTTATTCAAATTTTTGACATATTCCTTTTATTTTGTCACCCTGTATTTTTCATAAGATTAAATATTACATTTTTAGAATTAATGTCAGCGTTTGTAAGAGATAATTTCAAACTTTGACTTTTAATATTCACAGCTTGAAAGCAAAATTCTTCTTTTGGTCATTAAAATCATTTTAAGTTTTAAGTATGCACTGATTCAAAGACTAGAAATCTACGTTTTGTAGAAGAAAACTTATTTTGTGGTGTTGTTTCCCTCCCTATAAGAAGAAAAGGCAATCTGAAAAGTTCAAATTATTCTTTTGGTGCAACGTTTTTTCTTAAAATTAATATCTTTGGAACCTGGAGAGAATATTGCCAGTGGTGAAGGATAATAAATCAAACCTTTGTGTTCTGACAACAGATCCAGAAGGTAGAAAATACTACTTGTCACAGCGGACTGACACATTTTTAGTAAGAGATGATAAGGGATAATTCTCTAATTAATTTACTCATGTCAAAAAATGACATTCTAAAGCATGTCTTTTTGATGAATTTTGTGCACTGGTACAGAATATGATATGACTATGAAAATCATCCAGCACAAAAACTTTTTGAGAGATCAATATGTCTATTATAGTCTATTTGTGTAAAAATACCTGCTCCAATCAAATCTTAATAACCGGTTGCCCATCTATGATTTGATTGGAGTAATTAATTGATTAATTGATCTCTCAAATAGAAGAAAATAGGAAAATGAATTCTTTTGTTTTTGATTGAATTCATCCAGATCTACACCCTTTTTCCTATGTTTTTACAACACAGAAAGACGATGTGCTGGTGATGCCAAATTGTTTGTCTAGTGTCAGATGTCTTGGCAATAATCTACTGGAGGAATCACCTATGGAGTGCAGTGACAAGGCCACTTGTGTGCAGTCTGAGGAAGGTTATCGCTGTGAATGCAATGAGGGATTTGCTGGCCAGGCTGACCAGCCTGAAGGATGCAAACCACCCGGTGATTATTTTTGCTCTTTGCCTTCATGCCAATTAAACTTGCATTTTGCCTAGTTTCTTTAGACATCTCCCTCCCTCCTTTTCTTTTTCCCTTCCTTTCTCTCTCTCTCTCTCTCTCTCTCTCTCTCTCTCTCTCTCTCTCTCTCTCTCTCTCTCTCTCTCTCTCTC
>JBCIKM010292759.1:0-11736 GCA_039654465.1 Melibe viridis | reverse complement strand
TGATCCCCATAATACATAATACATATATACCATTGTTGCTGATCCCCATAATACATAATACATATATACCATTGTTGCTGATCCCCATAATACATAATACATATATACCATTGTTGCTGATCCCCATAATACATAATACATATATACCATTGTTGCTGATCCCCATAATACATAATACATATATACCATTGTTGTTGATCCCCATAATACATATATACCATTGTTGTTGATCCCCATAATACATAAATACCATTGTTGTTGATCCTCATAATACATAATACATATATATCATTGTTGTTAATCCCAATAATACATATATACCATTGTTGTTGATTCCATCTCAATTACATAACAACCTCCTACAGTAAGTAGTGTGATTCTGGGAAGGGAAGGAGGGAGGGAGAGAGAGAGAGGGGGGGGGGTCAGGAGAGGGAGGGAGAGGGAGATATCAGGAGAGAAAGAAAAGAGACAGACAGAAAGAAAGAAAGACAGAAAGAGAGGGGGGAGAGAGTGTGAGAGATCAGGAAAGAAAGGGGAGAGAAAGAAGAGAAGAGAAGGTAAGTCACCTCTTTGTAACCGTTTGCATTTTATGCTGCAGCCACGATTATTTCTTTCATGAGAGATGTAAACTTATGGGTCATTGTTAAAGGCCAATAAAGATTGTATTTTTGTTGTGGTCGTTGTTGTTACTATTATTATTATTATTATTATTATTATTATTATTATTGTTTGCTGTAATTATCATAACATGACAAAAGCAGTTTTGCATGAAAGAGAGTTAGAGTTAATAAAATATGTCGTCCTTTAGATACTTCTTGTAGGATAGAAGTTCATGCTGCCCTTGTACACAATATTTATAACTCATAACATTGTGGGTCTTCAGTTTCAATACAGTCTTTAAAAGGCATTTGGTATTGTATGTTGGTGGTAGTTGAATAACCTTGTATGAATATCTTTCACACTGCAAATTTATGTCCTAAAAACATCAGCATTGCTAAAATTTGTAAGCATAGAGATCTTTGTTTGTTTCTTGATTGTTTTAGGGCACCACGACACACGAAGGTCACAGAGGCGGCCAAGAGGAAAGTAAGATAATAGATTAGTTAAAAGATCAGATAAATCTTGACCCTACCAGAGACATTTTCACAGAGATGATTTACATGGAAAAAACAATCATCTCTCAAAGATAATGATAGAGAGATGATTTAAATGGGAAAAAAATATCTCCCAGTAACAAAAGCAAACACACACACAGGCAAATGCACAACAGGCAGAGCCAAGACTAACAGAAAACAAAATAGCAGAGTTTGTGTGTTTGTAAAAGAGAGCACTTAAGAGAGTGCTAGAAAACGCAAGATGATAGCACTAACTAAAAGACAAAAGAGCATAGAGATATGAAAATCATTAGGAATCCTTTGTATAAACCACAAAAATTATCAAAACGGCAAGAATACAAACTGTTTTATTGATTATGGAGAATATAAAAGGAAAACATTTAAAGTAATAGCTGGCTGTAGGACTTTTAAGCTACGGAACTGTTAGTTATGATGATCATAATGAAAATGTTATAAGGACGTGCACACCTGCAGCAGACAGAGTCTTATGGAATATATCATAAGGGAAATAAAAAAATAAAATAGTCCAGATTTTGAAAATTCATGCTACCTAGACCAGATATTAGTTGGCAGAAAAAAAGAGTTGAAATCAGAAGGTACACACAGATAATTGAAGGAAAGAGAGAGAGTATCTATATAAAACCAGTAATGCAAAAATAGACTTTAATTTTATACTTGTATACTTTGTTTTGATACTTGTAGTTCATTAAATGGGACAAAAGACACTATGTAGGACAAACGAAGGAAGTCTTTGGCAATGCATGCCACTTTTCTTATTTATCACCCTGATTATCACGTTTAAAATTTCAGCACAGCCATCTGTCAATCATTATTTTAAAAGATATCACAGCCAGTGTGATGCTCCATTACTCAACAAAATGCCATCCAGAAGTAGGCAATATTGCCTGGGTTTGCAATGGCCATTCTTAAGAGAACCAAAAAAAAAGCCCAACCAACTTTTTTTTCAGAATAATGTTTTGGTTTCTGGGCTGATTGTTTCCAAGATTTGTATGTAAATTAATGAGTCTCTTTTGAATATAAATCTTTAGAAATCTGCAGTTGATGAATAGCTGTTTTTTGGGGGTTTTTTTACAGACCACAAAACAGGCAATTTTTCCCAAAATTTCCTTCAATATAATTTCAAAATCTCATTGGTACATTAAAAACATCTCATTATTGTGCTGTGCATTCATTAGCTATTATTTGATATAGTCATATAATGAAAAACAACTTTGACATCAATTTCAAACAAAATAATTAAAAGTGCTAAAGTTTAATATTGCACCACTTGCTGTGTAAAATACAAAGACAAAAACTTAGTCACGATAAAATGAGTTAAGAGTCACATGCATCTTTTTTCTCAGTATTCAGAGACACAAAAGTTATTAAAAAAACGTGTTTCTTTTTTATACGTACTTTTACTTAGTCACAAATAATTTTGAAGGAATAGTCTCGCATAATTATTGGGAAAATGTTTCAATGATGCTTTATTTTTTTTATTTTTTACACGTTTGTTTACAACACAACCAAAGGGTTTTGTAACCTTTGAATTTTTTTTTCCAGCCTACGGATGAAAGCCTACAAGATTCAGTCTGTCAGATAAGAGGCCAATATATTCTTATTTGGAATTTGAACTTGTATTCACACGCCAAATCTACTTAATATAGTCCAGTATTTGCTTTTCTATTTCTCAGCTTTTTTGCCCCCACAAATATAGAGATATAGCTTCAATTGTCAAAAGCAATTCCAACATGACCCTGCAAACAAACTAAAACCAGCCAAAGATCTTCACAAAACCTGTCAACACCAATGGAAAGCACTACCATTTGTAAACATTAAAAGCAAATCAAATACACCACTGCACAGTAAGACTATGAATGATTTCACCATGCATTAAGTTTGGAGCCAATACATTCTTTGTCATTCTTGTTAAGAGGATTAATCTAGTTAACACTACACTACAAATGAAAACAACAACACAGATACAGAAAAGAGAATGTTGGAATCTAGCTACCTTCCACATCATCGAGATGAGGATTGAGACTGTCCTCTCCCATTTTTATGACAGTCTGAAAGTCCAAGTCTAAACTGTCAATGGTGTTTATGGACCCAAGACTGCTAAAGCTATCAGAACGAATGCGGTGGCGGTCTGAATTTGAAGATGATACAGACAGATAGATATTTAATTATAAAATTTGAATTGTACAAATGACAGATGCTTCAGAGATATAATTTTAGACTCATTTCAAATGCATGGTTTAAAACTTTAGAAGCAATATCAATATTTGTATATGTAATCAGATCATCAATGTTTCATTTTTCTTTCTTCTACCTGTTTCATCCACTGAGGAGTTCTTCAGCAGACAGAGTTTTTCTACTTTTTGGGTTTTTTTTTTAATTCTAAAAAAGATAAATTCATACACCTAAATCACCTAGATGTACCAGTATCTCAGACTGGTTTTGTTAACAGTAATATTAAGTTAGAAAACCCCTGATCATGATGTCTCTTCTACTGAATTTTTAGCAGATTGTTCAATTCCATCAGCTTTATAAGCAAAGGAAAAGCCTTTACAGGATATGCTGACATTATAAAATGAATTGAAGGTAATCAGAAGAAGTTGTGCGAAAATCTGTAAAAACGCAAATTTCAATTACCGCATACCTCATGCACTCACCACAAATGAAAGCAAAGCAAAGGAAACCGAAACCTTTATGGATAAAGCAATTAAGCATCATGCAATATTATACAATGATCTGAGGACCTGCATTATTGAAAGCATAAATTTATCATTGATTCAGAAATTGTAATTGATTATTTGCCTCATCTCCAAATTCCATTCTATAGAGGTTCTCATTTGATCGACAGGGAGTGAAACGGTGCCGTGGGGAAATGTGTAGGGTGACACCATAGGAGAAGCATAAGCATAGACTTAGATACATTTACATGAAATATTAAAGGGTCACTAATTAAATTCAAAACCTCATTAAAACAAAACAAACAAACAAACAAAAACAATAAAAAACAAAAGTTATTTCAGTTCTGTGCAAAATGGTGCATCAAAATAAAACAGGGATCAAGTTTGAGGGGAACAGGAGAGGAAGGAGAAAAACAGTCTTTACGACATTCTTACCAGACTCTGGGGAGTTTTTGAGACTGGTGGGAGCCAAAGAGGTGTTGTCATCATTGACTTCTGTCCCCTTGTCCACGAGGATGGGGGAGGGAGAGTCCACGATCTCTTTCTCCACAGGAGGTGGGGGTTCACTGGGAGGAGGAGGCGGGATAAATGCGCATGGCCTGTCTGAACGGGACGAGTCCATCTGCAGACCAAAAGGAGGATGTTAGAGATTCTATTAGAGTAACTAGACAAGATTTTGAAATAGAGTGAACAGAGTCTAAAAAATGTAGGTTTCAGGACATTTTGAGTCAAAGTTAGTTTTTAATTCTTTCAAATCTGCTGAAAAAAAACATAAATGTTGGTAAATTAAAAAAAAAAAAAAGATACATGTCATTGAAGGGCTTACATGTTTTCGCTTTCTACAAATTTTCTTGGCTTGCCAACTTGAACTTAACAACAAAATCAAATCAGTTTCACACATGTAGACAATTAAGACCAGATGACATAACACAATTATCACAATAATTCACTGTTACATTATACATCCTCCCCTCAAGGCACTTGGGCAGCAGTGAGGCCTTTTCACTCTGGGAGAAGGCATTCTGGTTTTACCTATCATCTAGCTTAATAACTGGGCATTTGAAAGGGAGGTAAGGAGTAGGGGTAGGGGGAGGAGCAGGTTTGCCTCGGTGGCTTGGTTGCTCTATTGGTAAGGTGTCGAACTCTCATGCCCAAGGGTGTGAGTTCAATTCCTTCCCTTGATTTCATTGTGCCAGCCATACTGCAGCCCTGCAATACAGCAGATGCCTGAGTTGTCCCAGTTTTCCATTTGGGACAGATCCAAAAGAAAAATTTCTCCTTTGGTTTGTATTAGGGGATTTTCTTTTCTTGTTGTTGGTTGTGATAAAGAAAAAAAAATTCAATTCAAACTTTGCAAGCACTTACCTGCTCCACATCCTCACTTTTGACAGAGGAAGTCTCCATCATTATCAGGTCATTGCTGCCGTCATTTTTATGAACTTCGTCCACTGTAAGGTATGTTTTCAATGGTAGTGGTTTGGGTTCATCGTCAAAAGTGACATTGTTGAGGATGTCATCAAGATCAAAGGCTGCTTGCACTTCTTCATCAGAGATGTCCGGATCTTCATGCATTTGAAGAGGAGAGTCATCAACTTGCGTAGGAGGAACATCATCTGGATCAAGAACAGTAAAATGAATAAGCAGTGATTCTATGATGCTAGTTTCCATTTGTCAAACTAACAAGATGCAACAGTCATGGCTTCCATTATGATGATCAAGGACTAAAATCCTATTAATTACTGTGTTGAATTTAACAGACAAAGGAATATGAAACAAACACATCCACAAAAGTAAACAGAAAATAACAGAAAAACAACATCATTGATGATTGTGTTCACAACACCTGAATTTTTTTCTTTCTTTTTTTTTTTTAATATTTTCAAAGTGTTTAGGTATATCAAGTCAAACATACCTTACTTCTAATCTTAAGAACTCTAAGAAACAAAGAAAGTAAATTTTCAAAAGATCTTTCTGAAATTGATTTTGCTTAATTGATAACATTCACTCTTGAACAAAGTTTTAGACTTCCATCAGAGCACCAAAGACATGACACTTTATGGAAGCATCTGAAAATAACCAAGATAGACCTGAACAAAATATTGCACAATCCTTCAGATTAAGACACTCAAACACAAAGAGAAAGCCAGTTTTTCATCAAATAGTTACAAGGCAAATATCAGACTTTGTTTATTGGTGGTTTTCAGGCACAACAACACACGAGGGTCATAGAGGAGCCCAGAGAAAAGTAAGATGATAGAATTAGTTATAAGAGGGAACCGAAACAGATCAAACCACAAACAATAGCAAACATGATTTCCACTAAAAAAAATCCTCTCTCAAAACAACATAGTTAGATAGTTAAAAAATATCATCTCTCCTAACAAAATTAAGCATTGGCCACCACCCATACCAGCATTGTGGTCCGGGAAGACCCAGGATCTTTAAACCCCTTTGAGTACTAAAGTAATCAGTACATTTAAATGTAACCCTGGAGTTATGTACCAAAAGGCATGAAATAAGAGATGAACACTAGAAACCAAACAAGACCACAAAAACAGGACACACAAAAAAAGAGGACAAAGTATGATGATAGCTTCAGTGTAAAAGAAAAGAAACAGAAGTAGAAGTGCCCACTGAGGAAACCCACCAACTGCTCGCATATCAGACAATTTTAAGTACTTTTCAGAGCATTTCATTGTGACAAACTAAAACTACAAGCAGTCAAAAATCAATAGAATTTCCAGGGGAAATTCCTGGGACATCTCTCATGATTTGTTAAGCAGCTCAGGCAAAAGTCTCAGATGACAATTCAGCAAACGGGCTCTAGATTAAGTGAGTCAATTATCAGACTGAAATCCAAAATTTGAGTGCTAATTAATAATAAGAGTGCTCTTAGGTGTCACTGCCAAATTTTGAAAAGGATGAAAAATTCAAGAGAGATCAGTAGCTTTCTCTTTTTCCAATATGACAAATGTGAAAAGTGCCTTCTTCATCTTACTTCAAAACTGATGCAAGCAAAAAAGAGGAGACAGATAAAACTTTCCGTCACTTGTGAGCTTTCAAGCAGGAATATAATGGAGGAAAAGTGGCATCTTTATTGCTGCAAACTTATGACCAACGGGTGCAGAGGGATGACACAAAATTAAATATAATACAGCATTCAGAGAGCAATGCAGCTTGCAGGCCGTGGTGACTCACCAAAGGAGACTGGGGGTGGAACCTCTTCAGATTCCATGGGTTGGTGTGATATTATGGCTTCTGCTGGACCGGCAGACACAGGGAATGATTCTGCAAAGGAATGCATTTAAAACATCTCTTTATTGGCTCTAAAGAAAAAACAACAAACAAGCAAAAATAACCTCCCTGCAAATTTTCTGCCAATCTCTTGTTTGTCTACATTACAAAGAATAACCTTCCGTGTATATCACCTTGAAGACACCTTTGGCAAGTGAGATGGGTTTTGGAATGGCGTTGAGTGAGTGGATGGGAGGTGGGTGGGGGATATTGGTATATAGTTATAGAGTTCATCCGTGATTTGAATGCTTTCAAGTCATTAAAAGCACTCCAGATGCTCACAAACAGTCACAACTCCATTTATATGAAGTGAACAAGGCATTTCTTGTTAGTACTATAGGGCTTTGAGCTGAGCATCTTGGCTTTGCATCATTTACTAACCACTTCTTTTTACCATATAGTCCCTCTCAAAACACCATGTCAGGCAATTTATGTGACTTTCATTCAGTTTTCATATTATATCCAAACTTGTATCAAAGGAGAGTATCATTACTCCTTTTTGTTTCTATCTTGTCATGCACGAAGAGGTTTAATCATTTAATGGGAGGGAAATGGGTGGAAATATTATGGAGCTCTCTGGTAATAGGAATGCAAATATTTCCTGACCAAAAAGTTCATGTTTGAATGGGTCCAATTTTCCGTTTTGCAACTGCCTTTCATCCTTACTTTGCGCTGGGAAACTTCACGCTTATTACATAAAAAAATGGCATTGCTATTCACTTAAATTTTTTTCTTTGAGAAAGATTTTGATGAGAAGTCTCAAATTCATTTTTTTTTAATGATAAAAATAAAAAACCTTGCCAGAACCATACCTTTAAAAAAAAAAAAAGGAATTTTCAAAATTCCAGACATGATCATTATATCTGAGGAGAAAGACTCCTCTTTGACCCTCAAATGTCGTGGAGCGTAAAACCACCAATGAACAGTCTGAGCGTAAAACCACCAATGAACAGTCACAGACATTTCAGCAGATGATTTACAAGGGGAAAGCAATATCCTGAATAGATATTTCACAATAGACTGAAGGGCAGCACCAAGACTGTCAACCACAACTATAGTAGTGTACAAGTTAGTGGAAAAGAGCATGAGAGAAATAAGTCAGTAAAAGTAAGACTTTGGCTAAAAGACATGGAAAAAAAGTCCACCAAAGACGTCGCCAACAAGTCAATCTCACTTTATGATTTGAAAAATGCCAAGACAAAATTAAAAAATGGAACACAAATAACACTATTGGCAACTATTGGAGCCAAGATTGGAAAAATAAATTATATATCGGATTTACTAAGGATTACCTATCCTCATTTTGACATGAAAACATTACAAACAGAATGGTTGTCTGCCAGTCGGTCAGTGAACTAACAGTCCAGGACTTCGGTAAAACTAAGTAAGTAGCTCTGTGAGGTTACAGTTACAGGAAACTTGCACCCAGCAACCTGCCGCATGACCAAGCTGGTTTTAATTTCACAAATGGTGAAGTTTTCAAACTACATCTAGTCAGAGTAAAATGGTTAGAACAAAATTCAAACATCAGTGGGAAAGATTGATACCCAAAATCTACTCTCATGTTGGGGTTTGTTTATTTATTGGAGGTTTTAGGGCCCCCTGACACATGACGGTCATAGAGGAGCCCAGAGGAAAGCAAGGTGATAGAATTAGTTTACAGAGGGAACAGATCTAGCCACAAACAGCAGAGAGATGATTTTAACTGAAAAATAAATATCTCTCAAAACACATATTGACACTAGAGAGAGATGATTTGCAATAACAAAAAAGATCATCTCTCCTACCAAAATAAGCAATGGTCATTACTCATGACAGCATAATGGTTTAGGAAGACTCAGGATCTTTAAACCACCTCTGTGGACTAAAATACTCAATACTTTTAACTTGTGACCTTGCAGCTATGTACCAAAAGGCAAAATCAGGACATTATAGAAAAGGGGGGAAAAGTTAACCAATAAATTCAGTGTAAAAGATAAAAACTGAATGCTCATGTGGGTGTAAACATTGTTATAATCAATGGGAATGATAGCCTGTGATACAAAGAAGTCTACCCGTACTTATATCTCGTTGCAAAGCGAGCATTTGATGAATGATTCATAGGCAAAAACTGCTCCCATATATGGGTGTAATCACTGTAATCAGAGGGAATGATAGCCTCCAATAAAATGCTTAATAGGTGCTGTACTCATCTAGTTGCAAAGTAAGCATTTAATGAATGATTCATATTCCAAAACCAATTCCGGTTTAATCACTATAATCCGTAAGAATGATAGCCTAAAAAGCTAAAAAGATAGCACTGTACTTTTATCTAGTTGAAAAGTGAAAAGATACCTTTTGATTCATGAACACCTTGGTATTTGGCATCTGACAAATCAATGACAGAGGAGCTTGAAACTGGTTGTGGTGGCGTAGGCGATGGAAGAAGAGAACCAGGGGGTGCTGGTGCTTTGTTCTTCTTCTTTTTGGAAGGTAAGGTACTCGAATTTGCTGAATAGATATCCTTGCCTTCTGCAGCAGAATCACATTTTTCCAGCACCTCCACAATGGGAGACACCCTGACAGGGGACTCGTGAATCCCACTATCGCCACCATTGTTTATATCAGAGCTTTCAATTGATGCACTATCTATACTGGTTTTTGATTTAGATGCCAAAATGTGGCCTGCCTCTGGGGACTCACAACCGCTCAGGGTAAGTTCGTGGTAGCCACTGGAATCAGAGCTGTTGCGAGAATGGAGACGACTGAGCATTTCTAGTCTGTGAGAGGAGGACTGCTGTTTGCTCACAGAGGATGAGCTATCCTTGGGCCCCGTGGCAGCCACAGGTGTGCTGTTTTCATCACTAGCAGCATATGTTTTGTTTTTGTCCTCATTATTTCCATTGATGTCTGGTTTTGCAGCAGACATTTGAGGGGCAGGAGGAGCCGGGGCTTTTCGTTTTTTATGAGAAGACGATGATTTTCCCTGAGCCTGGACATTCTGTTTAGAAACCGCCAACACGGCTGGAGGTCCGGAGGCATTAGGAGTGGAGGATACAAGCATTGAGAATGGTCTGTCTGAGTCATATCTGACATCTGACATTCTACGGGGACCTGGGGGTGGTGGGGACACCCGACGAATTTGCGGTTGGTAGCTTGTGGTGGAACTGGTCTCTAGAGCGTCATTCTAAAATACAACAAGCATTTCACAAGTTTTATTTTCAGTAGAACCCAAAAAAATGTCTTATCAGCAAGTTAGAAGTAAGGCAAAAGGATTGGTATTCACGAAAACCCATTTAAATCTAAATGTGTTTAGGACAGGCATCAGTTTTGAATGGGCTAAATGAATACCTGCGGATAAAAACTTCCGTAAAACACCTGTTTAAATCTAAACACATAGTCTGTAGTAATATGTTATCTATTTTTATAGTCTGAATCATTAAACCAATCCAAAACTCACAAAAAGTGATCAGTATTTTGTACCTCTCAGTAATATCTGATTTGAATTAGTTGTGTGGAAAAAAAAATGGAGAGTTTGCCAGTGTGAAACAATTACAAAGACTGCTCAGGCATCCTTCAAAGTCAAAGAACACCGTTTAATAATGATCAATTTTCAAGCAATTTATCATATTCAGACAGTTAAATATATCAATTTACTCTACAGAAACCTCTGAGATAAGATAAAATCATACCTTTCCATCTATATTTTCGTAGGGATTAGACCAATCCTAAAGAACCTGTCTTATTTTTGTCTCAAATAGTTTAATATTGTTTAAAAACAAAACAAACAAACACAAGCAAATGAACAAACAAAACAAAAAATAGACAAAAACCAGACCAACAAATGGGAAAAAAAAAAAAGCGAAAAAAAAAAAGATCGACAAAATTTCAACACATTTTTATGAAAGATTTATAATAAACAGCAGATAGAGCTGTACCACCACTGCACACAAAATGATTGAAAATGCAAATAAAATAAAACTATTTCATAAAGCTTTAGAGAGGATAAAACAAAGCTCAAAAGGACTTGAGGTGACGCACCAGTTTCAGTTTCTTGTCTTTCCTTAGGAAAGAGAAAAAGCCCTTCTTCTTCTTCCTCTCCCCAGAGGCAGGCATGTACTGAGGCACGTCGCTGAGGTCTGGCATGGAGTTGGTGGTCACTTTACGCTCCTGTAAGGAAGCTGAAACGTGAAAATTGAAATTGAAGACTACCTTGAGTGCCCATATCATGTGGTCTTGGTACAACATGAATATAAATATACACCTGAATCACTACCATCCATTTTAAATTGTATCATTATTATTGTAATAGGATTATAAAAATATTATGTCCAATGGCCATAAGTACAAATTAAAGAAGCAGGGAAATTATTTTATGTACTTTATACCTTTTAATGATATCCAACTTCACCACTTCTTACCCTTACAACTTTTCTTCCTATTTTCTCGTTTGATTTTACTGATATTCAACTTCACACCCTTACAACTTTTCTTCCTATTTTCTCGTTTGATTTTTTTTTTAATTTATTCATTTATCCTGTGTGTGTGTGTGTGTGTGTGTGTGTGTGCGTGTGTATGAAAGAGAGAGAGAGAGAGAGAGAGAGAGAGAGAGAGAGAGAGAGAGAGAGAGAGAGAGAGAGAGAGAGAGAGAG
>JBCIKM010292648.1:0-11736 GCA_039654465.1 Melibe viridis | reverse complement strand
TGAAAGAAAAGAAACAGAAGTAGAAGAGGTACCAAGGACGCCTCCAACCTCAATTCCTCAGTGGACAGACCACGAGAGAGAGAGAGAGAGAGTACTGGTAAAAGTCATCAAAAAGAAGTAGAGCCCATCAGGAGCAAAACAAAACACTCATTAACCTTTATTTTAAGGGAAACGAAAAATCATTCTCTTTTTATTAACCATCAGCGGAAAATTAGTCTTAATGAATCCATTATCAAATCTCCCCTCCCTCCCTCCCTCTCTCTCTCTCTCTCTCTCTCTCAATATATCTTTCCAATGAAGTGATAAATTCATATTAAAAATAAAAAACATGTGTTATCAACAAATACACCTATGTAGCAGGTAAGACACTAGGGCACTACTGGATATAAAAAATAAATATTTAATGAAAATATTGCACTGTTGAACTTGGAAAGTGCAAATAACCTTGATGAGATATACAGAAAACAAAAACAAAAAAAGCAGACTTGGCCTACTTACACACAAAATGTTTTTGCAAGATGAAAATTGTAAAAATGATTTTTGAATACAGTTAGGATTCATCAGTAGAAATTATAAATAGAAAAACAGGTAAGTAAATAAGGATTTATTTGCTTGTTTATTGTTGGTTTTAGGGCACCATGACACATGAGGGTCATGACACATGAGGGTCATAGAGACGCCCAAGAGGAAAGTAAGACGATAGATTATACTCGCAGACAGACATAATGCCCCAATTTTTAAAGCACCCACTTTTTTTTTGTAGTATTGAAAAGGCCTTCATGCCATAAATACCAATGAAAAGAGCCAACTGGAGACCTATCCGACCATACAAAACTTTTATCTTTTTGAGCATTACAGAGGGTGATTTGAAAATACAGCAAAATCACTGCTATTTTTTTTTTCAGTTGTTTAGCATGTCGTTTGTTTTTAATATAGCGCCACTGGGAAGAATCTTCATCATGTGGAACCAAAACAACAAATTTGCCAACATCGCTTAAACATTTGCAAGCGCAATTAAAGATCAATATTGCATTTTTTCCAGCGATCATCCAAATGGATAAGGCTTCCAATTTTGTAATCAACAATTTTGACCAGTTCAGTTTGTCAATTAAACTTCCTAAGGGGAAAGTATATAGATATTTACATCAAACAATGCAAAAATGAATTTACATTAAATATCAACTTTTGATGTTGTTAATATTTACTGCAAACGCAAAATGGGCTTTAAAAAAAGTGGTTAATTATTCTGTCCACAAGTATAGTTAAAAGAGCAGATAGGCTTGGACCATGCCTGAGACATTTTCACAGAGAGATTAATAACGAGGGGAAAAAAATACAATCTCTCATGAACAAGAGCAAACAATTACAGACAAAGGCACAGCAAGCAGAGCCAAAACTGTTTAAGAAGAAAAGTCAAGCTGAGTTGCAATGTTATACAGCACAAAAATTCCAAATGAAACCTTGTGCTATGTTTTTGGTTATTGGTAGTTTCAAATTAATATAATCTCTCATGAACAAGAGAAAACAAATACAGACAAAGGCACAGCAAGCAGAGCCAAGACTATCTAAGAAGAAAAGTCAAGCTGAGTTGCATAAAAATTCCAACTGAAACATTGTGCTATGTTCTTGGTTATTGGTTGTTTCAAGGCATTATGGCACATGAAGGTCACACTAGCGCCACAGGTGAAAGTAAGAGAATATTTAGGATGGTTAAACCCCTTTATATTATGTCCAGAATCCAAATTAAGTTTTTTAAAATGGTTTTATAATATAACAGAAGTAAGTAAAGGTAAGGTCTACACATAAAAAAAAAAAAATGAAATACAGCTATGACATAAGTGTAAAAAGAAAAATCCTCCCCTCAACCATTCTCAACCACTTTCATTAAAAAAGCTATACAGCACAAAATCAATATAAAAAAAATACAAGATGCTTCTCAGCTGATGAACATTAGTTCAAACATCTCTTTAAGGTAAAGAAAGTTAAGTATTTCATCAAAATTGAAAAGAATAAGTAATAAGAACAGTCTTTCAGCCTGAGGAATAAAATTCAACCCTAGACAGAAATTGTATTCTTCCAATGATCCAATACAAGGAAGATTGAAAGCTGATGAAAGAAAATATATTTAGGACAATCACATTCTATTCTCTGCTATTACAATTCCTGCAAAACTAAATCATGTTGGTAAATGGCAAAGATATCTGCAAAAGAGAAAAGGCAATTAAACGTACAATCCATGAACAGCAGTAATTGTTGAGCAGGCTTCAAAACAAAATTAAGAAAACCAGCAACAGTCTTTCTTTTTTTTTTTTTTTAAACTTCCATTTCTTAGGTCTGGAAACCCAGTTTCCATAATGAATACAACCATAAACAAATAAATTGATAGTCAAATGATGTTTTCCCACTGCACCAATTGCACCAATAAAGGAAAGCAATGAAACTACCAAGCAAGAATGAAATTATCATCTTAGTTATCTTTTTTTTTATTGAGTTTGGATTTGGATTTTTTTTTTTTTTATCCAAGGACAGCTTGCAAGAAAGAAAAAAGAGAAAAAAAATTTAAATAATCTTCTAAGTTAAAGAATCCCAATCATGATTTAGGAGTTAAGTCTGTCCACCAAGTAAAAGTATTTCACATTGAGTTGAATTAAAACAGCCATTTATTTTTTTGTGAGCTTATAACAAAGATTTCATTGCACCAAGCAAAAGCAAGAGTATGATGGAAGGGTTAGTAGTAACAATTGGAGAAAGTAAGATGATGATATGGCAGGGTGAGTTACACAAATGTGAAAAGTGCAGAATAACAATTACAGAGATTTCAAAGAAAAAACAAAAAATCCTATCTCTAACACGGAATTCACTCAACATGATAATGCATGAAGATGTGTAAAGATGATCATCCAATTCTATTAATATCCAAGCAGAGATAATGTCATAAAATGGCCTAAGTGCTTCCATTCAGTGATAACACAAAATGGCAGATTATACAGCCCTACACCCTCTGAGATATGGATGACTCTTTTGTTTGTTTGTTTTCTATAGTGGCTTTTAAGGGCACCACAACAAATGAGGGTTATAGTGTGACACCAGGGGAAAGTACGAGAGTAGAAGTAGTTCAAAGAGTTAACAGGTCAAATTGCAACCGCCAGAAAGGAACAAGAAATAAATATAATCTCTCCAGTGAACACCCAAGGGAGATGCTTTACCACAAAAAATATGCCTCTCTTCTGACAAAAATAAATATTGGGCAGGATCTTTAAACTCCCTTTGTCTACATCCGGACTCGGTAAGTCTATCTTGCCACCCTACAGCAGTGTATCAAAAGGCATTAAATGGGGAAGGACCACTGAAACACAAAGACAACAAAAACAGAACAGAGAAGAAAAAAGGAAACAGTAAGACTATAGCTTGAATTTAAAAGAAAAGCATTTGAAGTACAGGAGCTTACCAAACACCCCTCCAACCCCAGTTCCCAATGAATAAATCTTAAAACATGGTACGGAAAGGAACAATTTACTGCCTACTTCTATAGTGGCTACTTCACATTATTTTTCAGTCAATTGATTACATTCCCATAATTTATACAATTATGACAATTACGGATAATGATAATTAAAAAAATAATGATAATAAAAACATTTATCATATAAAACTAAAAAGACATTTCATAAAAAAAGCCATTTTGCGCATTAACAATACAATTTTAAATACCTAAGTAGAAAAACAGACCATACAAGAATGCTTTGAAAAAGTCGAAGCTGACATCCATCATTTTGCAAAGAACAACACTTGTACCACTCTTTTTTTCGTTGAGTGGGGGAGGGGGGGGGGGGGTTCATTACCTTCCCACTCAGCTCTTTAAGAGGCTGAGACAAAAGACAAGAACAGAAAAAAAACAAAAAACTTTAATATTCAACAGACAGAAATATGATCCTAAAAATATGGAACAAGGTTCAGAAGCCTTCTGTCTGTAAAAAGTTTTCAACAAAAATATATGAGCATCAAAGCCTGCCTACTGTTAGGTCCTTTAAAAAATAAACAACCATATCTGTCTATCTCCTGGGTCAATTGTTTCAAAAGCATAAATTTGCCAGCAGGCATATTATAACATTGAGCTTCATGGAAATAAAAGTGAGGCACCTAGATAGACTTCTACTTAAAGCTGAACTTAAACTAAACAAACAAAGCTAACTTGCTTGGTGTGGTTTTAGGGGCCCACGACACACGAGGGTCATAGAGGAGCCCACAGGAAAGTAAGATGATAGAATTAGTTCAAAGAGGGAACAGATCAAACCACAAAGAGAGACGATTTACACTAAAAAATAAATACCATCTCTCAAAACACGTATTGACACCACAGAAAGGTGATATTTACAATGACAAAAAATATCATCTGTAAAAATAACCAATGGCCATCACTCATGACATAAGGGTTCAGGAAGACCCAGGATCTTTAAACCCCCTTTGGGTACAAAAGTATTCAGTACGTTTAACTTGTGAACCTACAATTAAGTACCAAAAGGCATGGAATAAGGGATCGCCACTGAGTTGCAAACAAGACAACAAAAACAGAACATCACAGAAAAGGGGAAAATTTGTTTGTTTATTGGTGGTTTTAGGGCTCCACTACACACAAGGGTCATAGAGAAGCCGAGGGGAAAGTAGTATGATAGAATAAGTTTAAAGAGGGAACAGATCAAACTGAAAACAGCAAAGAGATGATTTACACTAAAAAATAAATATTATCTCTCAAAACACATACCCACACCACCAGAGATGATTTACAAATTACAATGACAAAAAATATCGTCTCACCAAAGAAAATGATAGATGTGCCTGTTTTTAATTTGTGCTTCTAGACCATTATTAATAACGTGATTTTATATTTCCTGAGTTAACAACACAATCACTATTCATGGCCACACAGCGTTTATTCAACCGATTTACCCTTCAGAGAAAAGATACCAGGCATAGCTGGTTTTCACCTTCTTGGTTGTTACAAGGGACAATAAAATAAAATAAAATGTTTTAATTAAAAATTATCTCATAATACCTATGAAATCACTAAAATATTTTACTAATTACAATTATACGTTTGCTATAAACATCATATAGATATTATTTGTCTATTGCTGGTTTTAGGGCTCCATGCAAAAACGTGGGTCATAGAAGCATGTGCTGGGAAAGCAAGATTAGTTAAAAGAGAGAACAGGTTCCAAATAGAAATAGCAGAGGGGTTCTTAAACTTGAATGGTAAATACCATCCGTCTAAAAACATAGCAACACATAGAGAGATGATTTTAAATTCGCTTCAAATAAAATAAACAATGGCCAACATCCATAACAGCATTATGGCTCAAGAAGAAGCAGGATCTTTAAACCTCTCTTTAGTGTACAAAATTACATACAAATTTGTGTCTCTGCATCTGTGCAGTAAAAGGCATGATTCGGGGAATGACTACTGAAACAGACAAGCCGAATGATAAAACTGGAGGCAAAAGAAGAGAGGAAAAGCATGAAAATAACTTCAGTATGAAAGAAAACAACAAAAACAGCCCACCAGAAGTTCCCACTAAAAATATGAATTTTAGGAATAAATAGTTAGTGTATGGCTGTTAGTGCTGTTAAAAATAAAGGGGAAAAGCTACACCACCATCTTTATGTTGTGTAAATACTGATGGCAGAGGCAACATCGAGAACAAGTGCATAGTGTAATATTCATTGTGCAATCTTCCAATGAGTGAATTAACTCTCTCTAGTCAACAATAATTTACAAAAAGCACCTCAGTTGGGTCAACAGTGGTAAATTATAAATAAAAGCTGCGATGAGTTTGAAGTGTCAGGGATAGCGTCATAAAACAGCATTTCAGTAACAACTGCACCACAGCTAGACCACGTTTCATAAAAAAGGCATTCATAGAGGTAATGGGTGATAATGGCTAAATAATGACTTTGTTGGTTGGTTTTGGGATCCCAAAACACAGGGTAATAGAGAAGAGTAATAGAGCACCTGAGGGAAAAGCAAGTGGACAGATTAGTTGTTAAAAGAGCAGATGGGCTTAGATCTTTCCAAAGATATTCTCACAGAGAGATGATTAACAGGAAAGGGGGGGGGGGGGTTGGGGGGAAGAGGGAAAGTATTATCTCTCTCGGACATTTCACAGAGAGAGATTTACAAGGGAAAAACAAACACAAACAAGAGCGAACACAGACAAAAAATTACAACGGGCAGGGCTAGGACCATCTAACAGAACACAAATTAGAAGTGTGTGTAAGTTTGAGTGTGAGAGAGAGCACTGGAGAGAGAGCACTGGAGAAAGTAAGACAATAGCTCTATCTAAAAGTCAAGACACAGAAGTAGAGATGAGCCCACATGGGATAGTGGTGGGGTAAATTTATTCGTAGGTTGATTCATGACCCAAAAATGAGGTTTGCTCTTACTCAGACACCAATGAAGGTTTCTGCTGCCCCCTTGGCATTAGACCCCAGCTTTGAGACAACTGGCTGTAAAATGCCTGGGGCCAACCAATAACTTGAGACCAGGATTAAGATGGTCACAAAGTAGCAAAGGGGAAGAATGGCAAAGACAATTTTAAGCAGTGTTATCTTTATAAGGAAAATTACAACACTCTAACAGTCAGGCTGCATACATCAAAAACGCATTTTCTCAGAGTAATGCAGTACTGTCCCCTGGTAATTCATGATTTATATCTTGCAATGAAAACATCTTCATTATTCTTATTGGTATCATCAATGGAATGGAAAAAATAGAACACAATGAAAAGATGCCTCAATGCTTTCCCTGGTCTTAAATAATTAAGCAATTCTTCTTCACCTACTTAATTGTATATGCTTTAAGCAAGTTCATTGAGATATAACAGTGCTTTTTAGGTTGAAGATGAATATTCCCCTAATTTATTACAAAAAATATAATTACATTTAATGCCACTGATGAAGATTTATATTTCTATACCTGAATATCTCTGAAATTTCACAATGTTTGGATAAGCTTATGTTTGTTGTTGTTGGCTTTAGGGCAAAGTATGGAAAAGAGAGCACTGGAGAGAGTGCTAAGAAAAATAAGATGATAGTTCTAGCTAAAAGAACAGAAACAGAAGTAGACACCCAGTACAGTGGTCAAGTAAACATCTTCATAGGTTGATTCATGAACAAAACATGGTCAGTTTTGTTCTTGCTGAGACACCAATGAAATTAATGTTACCCTTTGGCTTTACACTCCAGCTATGAGGAAACAGGGAGTAAAAGGCCTGGGGCCATGGAAAAGCTTAATGATAATGAAAATGATACTGATAATAATTCAATTCTAGAGTGCACAGTATCTGTCTTAGTTTCCAGTAATGCTCAAAGGCGCTAGACAATTTTCACAAAAGAAACAATCCCAACAATTTAAACAAATGTAGGAAATCAAAGTGTAGGTTCCTACAGTTGGTTTACATTTGAGAATAGGCATGTCTCCCGCATTTTCTTCAAAGCTCCCAGAGGCCCACCAAGACTAAACTTGCTCTTGGTGTGTCTAATTACGCTCGCATCGACAGTAATACTCAGTTCCACTGCGTCAGTCGATATAATTGAAGAAGAAGAAGAAAGCAGAAAGCATAGGAGGACTACCGAATTATTCAACTATGAATTATTAATTTCAACAACAAATGAAACAGAAGAGTGCCTATAATTCCTATAAAACAAATGTAAAACCTCAACTACCAAGAATGAGAAGATAAATACCAGTCATTGAATGATTGAGATCCAGGACACCTTACTAGTTTTTCACAGACCACAGCAATACATCGTATCAATCTCTTTGAGAAAACACAGGCCAGAGATATGCAGTGTTTAAACTTGGAATAAGTCAAATGAGTGTAAGCGTTGCTCAAGCAGGGGTAGGCTTGACAAGTGTGCGTGAGTGTTTGTGTATATGTGTGTGTTTGTGTATGTGTGTGTGAGTGTGTGTGTGTGTGAGTGTGTATGTCTGTGTGTGTGTGTGTTTGTGTGTGTGTGTGTGTGTTAAATTCCTTTGCTTAAAAAGAGTGAAATTCTCCTAACAAATAAAAACATGGACTTTGTGACTTAATTTGAAAAACTGAAAAAGAGGTGTCATCAAAAATGACCACTGCAGGGTCCAGATCAACAAATTTTCGTTGCATGTGACCATGAATAATAATTTTTCTCTCCCAAGTTGACTGTGTTTACCGCTGACCTTCTATATTGACATTGCCAGCTTGAAATCAATTTCATAGAATTGTTGAAGTTTGATTCAAATGTATGGGCATCCATTATAATCTTGCGCTTATAATCCACTTAACATATAGTTCACAATTTATGCAATTGAAAAATTACCCTTTTATAAGTTAACAGTTAAATTGCCCAACAGATAATTTAAAGACATATTTACAAAGGATATCAATAATTAATGAAAAGAAAAATTATTAAGTAAAAGGTGAATACTAAAAAAAAAAAAGGAGAATGGCAATGCAATTTCCAACAGTCACATTTGAGCTTCAGAATGGGTAACCTGAGGTTATTTTATCAAGTTAAAAAAATAAAGAAGAAAAAAAAAACAACCATCAGAACTAATAACTACATATGAGAAAAAGACAGAGATTCAATCTACAATCATTTAGAAAACTGAGTAACACATTGCTTTCATCAAAAATAAAAAGTTCATTCTCTCCTGAATTATGTTTTCATCTCTGTTGATAGCATAAATGACTGGGTTAGTAACAAATTGAGTACAGCTTGTCAACTGTCTCACAACTTTACCCCACTAAAATGAGGTAAGAAAAAATATGTACAAAATGAAACATACATCTTGTGTGTACAAGTCATCGATTATAAAGTAAACCAAAGATCACTGATATATGAGAAATACGAACAGGTTGGAACGGTGGACAACATCACAGTGTAATTGCACAAAAATCACAAGCATGATATGGTGGGAACTAAAACACATCAAGACTTTTAAAGACGTGTCAATGTAAGCTCTTTACCCTGAAAACAAAAGAATAAAATAATCAACTTATTATGTGAGCAATTTTTCCATTTTTTTTTTTTTTTTTTAAATGTTGCAGGAAAATATCCCATAGATGCTACTTATAAGAGATAAAACTAGAAGCAGTAAATGACTTATAAACTAAAAACCAAACAAACAAAAAAGTCTCCAACAAAGGCAGAAGAAAAATTTTAATCTTTTCAAGTCAGCAGCAGAGGCCTGGAACAACTTAGTGCAATCAGAATAATAGTAAAGTGGATTGTCTGTTGATTTTGATTACTACAACAATTGATATAGCTTTAATAAATGTTAGCCAAGTAGAAAACAAATTCTTCACAACCTCGTCAAAATAATTTTAAACTTGTAAAACAAAAATTACTCAAAACAAAGTAAAGTTGCATATCTATTAAAAAAAAAAACCTCACTCAATGTTGAAAAAAAAAGGAATCATTTCTTAATGGTCAAAAGAATCATCATCGTTAAAGAGGAAACGTATTCTATAACAATTACTTAGTTCCAAACAATTGATTCACTAATCTAGTACTTGCGCTGAGTGAAAAAGGAAACAAAAACATTCCGTGTATGGAGGCTCCAGCATAACGCAAGGTCAGGGCTTACGTCACCAAGAACGGCATATGTTGACAAACAATGTCTACCTGAGATATTAATATACATGGGAACACACTTGTGACAAAACTATACTAGAACAGTTTCAAATGAATGAGAACAGAGCACTCAGTCAACGACAGCAGCCTAAATTGTAAATGGTAAAGCAAAACTGCCGTTTTCGTATTACGATACTAATGTTATGATAATTGACTATCTTTGTAAAGCTTCCACTGAAGGATGGTTATGATTTTATTTTTTTTTTACCCCAGCTTGCATTTGAGTTTTACAAACAATTAAATAAAAAAAAGTAAGTTCAATTTATCTGCAGCTACACTTGAACATAAAGCTGGCTGATATAATATTAATATATGATACAGATTTTGATTTGAAAAAAAATTTTATAGAGGGCAATACATGATAACCAAACTAAGTCTAATGGGTGAAGGTCGTGCTGTGTCTTGGATCCAAGATCTGTGAATACAGAGATATTGAAGCCAATAACACCATCTAACCACCACAGAAACTAAAGGCCTGAAAAAAAATAAATAAACAAAAAGAAGATGAAAAAATGAACAAAATCTGAAAAATTGAACCACATCTTACTATATCAATATGGCAAATCAAGTACATTGTCAATTTCCAAATATGGTGTAGCCTTGTGAACAACTAAGATTCTGAATATTTTCCTACAAGCTGACATGATTGTGCATTTTTGTTGTAAATAACCACTCTGGTTTCTTTAAACAGAAAAATATCATAATTCATTTTTAAGGTGTACGGAAAAGAAATTCAAGGTTAAACCGATGTGTCCCTTGTGTTGTAATAATGATCATTTTTCTGCCGATGATTATTTCTCTGCACAGACTTGACATTTGTCTTCCTGTGGTCCCCTTGTCTGTGCTCCTTGCCGTTCTCGTCCACCAATATCACCCCTTGAGGAACATCATCTGACAGGTCTTCATTTCCACCTGAAGGGACAATGTCATAACACACAGAACTGTAAATGATATACGGATCACAAGGAAGGCACAGTTTGATCCTGCCAGTTGGATGGAACAAGGCATAATACATCAACTGAAAAATAACATGGATGAGAAAAAGAGCCAAAACAACGACGAATCCCCATAAGTGAAACCATGCTCCGAGATCTGGGGAAAATCGAAACCAGAAAGCCAACATGAAAAAATTTTCAGTGTAAGTGATGAAATAAAAAAGCAAAAAACGAAATCGAGTGACCCCTTCTCGTAAGTTAAGGAAGCAAAACACCATCACGTAACCGCAAATGACATTGAAGAATCTCTCTAGACATTTGTTTTTGTAGAAGGTTGTTTTCTGAACCATCAACCAGAGGGACATCACCACCCAGTGGAAGAGTATCGGGCCAAACACCCACAGCTTGAACGTGGAGGCAAACATGGCAATGCAAAGCACCCTCACTCCAACCTCGCTGGCTCTCCATATAAAGTAGATGGGCAAACTTTTCAAACTCATTTTGTCCTTTTCCTCATGAGAGTTCCGCAAAGATTTGTGGTAAGATACCAGTGAGATTGCCAAGCTTCCCCACGATGATAAAAGCGCTGCACACCGGATAGAGGCTGAAAGAAATGAGTTGTTGTGGAATTCATTAATACTTTTTATTTTCTTTCATCAATTTATTTCTGAGTAATTTTTATGCAAATCTACCTTACAAAAGTTTAGGAGTTTGCACTCACTCAAAATAAATTAGACCTCAAATTTCTATTATGTTTACATTTTTTTCAAATAATATAAGTTAAGTAACTAAAAAGTAAAAAAAAATGAAACAGACAAGAAAAATGGTCAGCACAGTTCAGGGTAGAATAATTAATTTTTTTCAAAGAAAAAAGCTCTTAACAAAACCTTATCAATTGGTCGTAACATTTTCAGAATCACTGTAGTCTCAAAGTTGACACCAAACATTGAGACAAATAGCAAGTACTGGAAATCATATTTGATCTTTTTATTGAAAGCTTCATAATATGAAACACATAGAAAAGGTTCTTTGAACAATACAAGCAAGTGAAGCTTTGTTTGTTTGTTTATTGGAGGTTTTAGGGCCCCACGACACACAAGGGTCATAGAGGAGCCCAGAGGAAAGTAAG
>JBCIKM010292537.1:0-11737 GCA_039654465.1 Melibe viridis | reverse complement strand
AGAGCTTTAATTTGACATCTTAATTGTCAAAATCGGTTGTCTCTGGGCGGAGGAGTTCGGTAACACACAGACAGACACACAGACAGACAGACAGACGGACAGTCGGAAAATTTATAATAGATATTAGACAACAAAATAAGGTAAACAGTGTTGAAAAGATTCATTGTTTGTAAACACCATCCAAATAACTAACCTGAGCTAGTTTGAATATATTCTTTTTCCTGTCGATGATCCTCAATGTTCCATTCTGAAGGGAAAGACAAAGACATGAGATGTGAATATTATGTATGGTTCAATCACATCAAGTGACTGGGCAGAATCACAAACTATTGAAGACCCCATATGGAACTGCCTCTAATATAAAAAAAAACATCTGATGTACAAAGAAAGTAAAAGGAAAACAAATGTGTCACTCGTTTGTTTATTTATGGTTTACTTGCTTATGAAGGTATTAGGGCCCCGTGACACAAGAGGGTCACAGAGAAGCCCAATTGATGGTTTAAGGGCCCCATGACGCACGAGGGTCATAAAGAAGCCCAGGGGAAAGTAAGATGATAGAATTAGTTCAAAGAGGGAACAGATCAAACTGCAATCAGCAGTAAGATTTATAATAGAAAATAAATGTCATCTCTCGAAACACATTAACACCAAAGAGATGATTTACAATGACAAAAAATAGCATCTCTCCTTACAAAAATAAGCAATGGCCATCACCCAAAACAGCATCATGGTGCAGGAAGACCCAGGATCTTTAAACCCCCTTTGTGTACTTAAGTACTTAATACGTTACACTTATGACCCTTCAGAAAACAGGACACAAAAGAAAAGTGGAAAAAGTAAGGATGATAGCTTTGGTGTTTAAGAAAAGAAACAGAAGTAGAAGTGCTCATCAGGGACGCCCACACGTAAGAAAAAATTACAAAAGAGCTAATCAACCTGAACATATAATAAATTTGTACAAAATAGCCTTTTTTACATTAGAATTCATCATCATGTAGAAGCCCATACAATTAACCCTCCCTTCCTGAGTGGAAGGATTTGAATGCAAACACTAAAGTCATTTACACCTAATACAAAAAGGAGTATAAAAAAAAAAAGGAAGAAAAAAAGAAGACTCCCAAACACAAGCAAAGAAAGAAGACTGGAAGAGCTCTTACAGGTAGCCACTCTCCAACGTCACCGGTGTGCAGCCACCCATCTTTGTCGATAGCCTCTTTGGTCTTCTCCTCATCCTTGTAGTAGCCCCTAAACACGTTGGGGCCTTTCATGCACACCTGAAATAGTTCACAAACACATATAGACTCTTGACCCCACATCACCATAGATGAGACTTTAAATATTGCGTTCCTTTTAAAAAATGCAACCCTTACAATATAATGCTTTGAAAGAAATGTATTCTCAAGCTATTTTGTCCCTTTTTTTCCATTATTCTATAAACATCAACAAGGCCACTGCAAGTTTTTAAAACATAATTCAAAGAGAAATAAGTTTGAAATAACAATTCAGTCATACATTGAAATGTTGAATTCTAAATATTACAATTTTATTGGAACTATATAAGGTTGGGGTATCATGAACTAAAAAGGAAAATACAAAAACAAAACAGAACTTCAACAAAAGGAGTTAATGTTATAATATTCAATTACACATTTTCATTTTCATGTGATCCTGCCAAAGGTTGTCATGTAGGATTTGCAATCTTATTTCTCCTATTCCAAACTACTACAGAACACCATGGTCAAATTTCTCCATTTTAACATTCTCAGCACTGGGCAGAAATCTTATCCCATCATCACTGTGCGCCAGCCATTACAATGTTCTGTTTTCATAAGACAGAGACTGTTGGATCCCACCCCCCCCCCCCCCCCCTTCCCACGATTGAAGTATTTTTGACAAGATATGTTTTTTTTTAAGAAAATGGAGGGTTTAAAGAGGATAATGTGTGGAATTTTTTAGGTAGGCTGCAGAGTACACAGTGCTACAGTGTGTATATAAACAAAAGGAAAATGGAGGATCAGGAGCAAGTGTGTCTGTGTGTGGGTGTGTGTCTGTGTGCCTGTGTGTGTGTATGTCTGAGTGTGCATGCATGTGTGCATGTGTGAGTGTGTGCGTGTGTGAGTGTGTGCGTGTGTGTGCCTGTGTGAGTGTGTGCGTGTGTGTGCCTGTGTGAGTGCGTGAGTATGTGTGTGCGCGCGCGCACCTCTGTGTGTGTGTGTGTATGTGTGTGAGAGTATGTGTCTACCTCTCCCTTGTTGTTGTTGGAGTAGTAGTCCATCTCGGGTACGTCCTCCAGCTTGATCATGGTGCATGGGATGGGGGGACCCACGTGGCCTGGGGTGGCAGGGGATAGGAAAATGCAGGGACATAAAAATAAATAAATGTCATTGAGCTTAAAGAGCAGCTAAGTCTTTTACTAAATGTGGTTGGTTATGCCTTACGTACAGAAAAATTTTTAAATTTGCCTTTCTATCTGAGACACGTTGGATTGCACGCTTAAGCATTGTAAGATAATTCCGACAACCTCAGCTTGACTCAATGACAACAGGAATCATTGACGCTGTCCATGGTAAACAAATGCCCTAGCCAGGGTGGGAACTCTCACCCTGTGTGTGAATCAATCACCTTATCTATTGACCTATTAAGAGACTATTAAACAGGAAATCTTCTCATGGGATGGTCGTGCCTTACAGGCCCCAATTGTTTTAAATGGAAGTTCTAACAAAGGCAAAAACTCCTGAGATGCCTTCGGACTATCTCCATGGATGACATGACACTATCAGCATATAGAACAACTCCCACAAGAAAAAACAAAACTAACGATTTAAGAGTATCACACTTCATAAGCGACATGTCACAGGTGTTCGTGTGTTGTAATACCGTGTAAGGCGGGTTTGCCTTTATCAGTCCTCAGCAGTGGCCAGGCTTGAGTCAAACAAGAGATGATAGTTTATAATAAAATTGACCTTTACCGGTGGCTGATTGATGTGTAAAGAAATGAAAATGTTTTGTTTGAATCATTGGTCAGTGGCAGGGAAAACGAAAAAGTCAAATGTCTCTTTAAATCCTAGCGACAGAGTTTGTGCTGTAGTAGTAGTAAACTTGTGTGAATTTGCTCTTTAGATGTTCACTCTATAATTTGTACCCTGCAAGAGAGTTTGTTTGGAGTCAACCTTCCAGATCCAGATCCATAATCAGGTTAAGCTAGGACTAGCGCAAAACAGAACTACAATGGAATACAAGTGTGGCCAATACCAGCGTCGCTGTCTCCCACAATGGTCATGGTGGCTACTGCAGCATTCTCCGTTTGGCCGTAACCTTCGATGATCTGGGATTACGAGAACAAAAGAAGCAAAATCAAAATAAATATTTTACAACCAGCATGAGGAACTTAACTATCAGAAATTAATTTGTGATTCAAGTTATTAAGATAGGTTCAAGAGACTTTACAGTCCAGGGTAATTTCTGCAGTTATTTTCCATTAAATTGGTCAAATCAGGAAAATCAATAAAAACATTGCTATCTAAATAAGAACCTTTAGGCCTAATGGGCAGCAATTGAGGTCTTCTGTTGGAAGTGCAAAGGCCACAATAGTGATTTTTCAAATTTAGCTACCTTTATGGCTGTAACGCTTAAAAGCTTCTGGTCACTTAATACATCAAGCTTGTCTTAGTCTTAAATATATTTTTTTGCAGACACAAGGTTTTATCTCTCTACTCACCGGACATCCCACAATACACCTGAGGAAAGTCAGGACGTCGGCTGACAGCGGGGCAGATCCTGTGGTGATTGTTCTCACCCGACCCCCTAGGCCTGCCTGTATTTTGGAGAACACAAACTTGTCCCACACGCTGTTATTGCGGATCACACCTCTGAGGAATGCAATTATAAAAGACAAATAATGCACACCAACTTAAATACTGAATGACAATAAGAGGCTATTATCAGGTGGGGGAGGGGGGGGGAGGGGGGGGGGAATGTTCTGAACACCAAAGACTAACACTTCTACAAACTTTTACTCCATCCCATTGTAAATTATCATGCAGAGTACACAAAGGTATACATACATTAGTGTAAAGTCTCAGCCAAAACAATACACAAAACAAATGTGTTTGCAGTAAGCAATGTATTTCAGGTCAATCACAAAGTTGGAGTTATCCTAAGCATTTTAAGGATTTTGATCACCTGCTCCATTTATATAGATATAAATCTCTACATTTCTGCAATGACTCTGACAATAATATTCACGTCTTTGAATGAAGGACAATGAATTACACTTTTCCCTCAAGTAATACTTTCACAAGGTAAAAATTTCAATGATTTGGCTCGGGCAGATTTTCATGTAGGAAATTTACTGCCATTGAGTTAAGTCAGAAATCTACCATAGCTGATTTTTCTAATGATAAAAAATGAATTAACTGCAGAAAAATCGTTGCAGTATCTTATTCAATTTAGGAAGAAAAAAAAATTGAACTACAAAAAGGTATTACTTATTTGTTTATTGGTGGTTCTAGTCTCGGAAGCCATGACAAACGAGGGTCATAGTCGCCTCAGGGGTAAGAAAGGTGATAGAATTAGTTAAAGAATAGATTCAAAGAACAAACAGCAGAGAGGTTGCAGAGCTATTGGAACAGTTAAGACAATGAAAAAAAAATTCTTAATAATTTTCCTCTTACTTAAGTTCTGAATGGGCTCCACACAGAAACTCACCTCTTCAACTCTTTTGTTTTGCTGTTGATGGCCATGTTGAAAAGCATCTTTTTGATTCGACTGGAGTTTGCAACGGATACAACCTGCAGGATGGAGATAAATTTGCATTAAATTATATAATTTGGTGGTTTCAAAGAGAGAAGATATCATGTAGTTACATAAAGCAGTGAATAGCTTTTTAAAAAAGACACTTGTAATTGAAGAGTGGTTTTCCAAAACTTGGGAGGAAGGTCACCTTTTCAAATATTCTGAAATATTGTCCATTGTGATTTTCTCCGTTTTATACTAAAAGCTCATGATGGAGAGACTTAAAATTGCTTTGATGTTTTGACTTAAAGTAAGAGGAAAATCAAGGGATGTAATCCTTGAATTCTTCGTCCAAATAGTTGGAACAGGACATATAGTTTTGGAGAACCACTTAAATTCATTTCAGACACCTGCAGATGAAATAAGTCAGTTATCTTTGGAAGGAGCAAAATTGTTGAGTATATGAGGTTGGCTCTGGCTCTCTGCATGAATTAAGTGATTAGAGCATACCACCACCATGGGAGATACCTAGGAGCAGGCATGGCAACACCAAGCAACATTAAACATCCAACAGTTTCTCTACTCCCAGTCACTTGCTGGCTAGCTTGATACACTACAAATAAATGGACAGACATCCCCATGCCCTAAGCAGGCTACTCAAGAACAAGAATCGCTATCCTACATTTTTATGAGTATTGTAATGCCTGAAGTGATTGAATTTAAGCAAGTTTTATTCATCACTTATTCCATCTCTCTCTTGCAAAGAGGGTTAATATTTTGAGTGAGATCACATAATGATGAATGGAAAAAAAAAAATCGTTTCCGCTTTAAAAAAAAAAAGAAATAAAGAAGACACTAATGAGGGAACAGAAAGCAAAAAGCAAAAAAAGAAAGAAAAGAAAGAAAGAAAAGAAAAAAAAAAATCCCTTTATTGATCCCTTGGGGGAACTAGTGAGGTTTTATTATCCTGCTTACTTTGTCATAAAGCCGATTGAGCAGGCGGGGAACAGAAGGGAAGATGGTTGGCCTCATCTCTTTGATGTCATCCATCAGCTTCTTGACATCGCCTTGGAAGAACCCCAGGGAAGCTCCACATGACAAGATACAGGCCTACCAAAGGAAGCAGAACACCAGTCATGAGTGTCACAGCTTTTGCTGTATTTCAATTCAGTATGAATATGAATATGAACTTTACATTTCCACGAGGGAAATTTGCTTTATACACATTGCCATACACAAACAGGAACAGGAGACCAGAAAATAGCTTACAATAAGTTAACTAAGTACATTTCTGACAGCATCTTAATTGAGAAAAAAAAAAATTAAAAAAAAAAAAGGGGGTTAGCAGAACATGAAATACGATTTCTGAGATTTAGGCAAATTTGAACATTTATCTATATTTTCTCTTCTACTTTTTTCTAAAAGCCAAGAGGAACCCTTACCTCCACAGTTCTCTCGTAAGAGTGTGCTAAGGGCAGGTAAGAAATCAGGATGTCATCTGTGTTGATGCCAACACCGCAGGAATCCTGAAAGATGACAGGATAATGAACACGGTTGAATAATGGCAATATATAATCATAATTAATCATAACAGTAATGATATAATCACAATCCTTGCTGACATGTTCCTTTTAGAGGCGAAGCAAATATTACAATCCGCAAATCAGGAGTCACCTATGGGCACGTAAGTGAATCAAATTAGACGCAACGAAGTTTGAGGTAGTTTGAACACGTAACAAGAATAAAGATAGCTAAGTTAATTTACAATTACCTAACTTATCTTATCTTACAATTTTCGCTCTGTGGTAAATCGGCTCATTGGTCTTTCTCAATGAGCAGGTACCACCAAAAGGCAACAGCAACTATTGTTTGGCTTAAGATTGAGCAATATTCCTCATGTATTGCAAGATTAGGCACGGTGGACTGATCATCTGCCTGCTTCATTTCTTGTGATCCAGAGTTTTTCCCAGCTCCATGAAGCAGGGTCACGGCACTGCTAAGGCAGTATGAAGATCATATGGATAACAAATTAAAACAATCTCACAGTTTGCTTGGTAAATTTTTAAATTATCAGAATTATCAGGTTGGGTAATTTTGCTAGTAAATAAGTATTTGAATTGAATTATTCGCCAACTTACCAGGTGCTTCAAAGATCCCGAGACGGCCGCAACGATATTTCTGTGACTCAGCATGGCACCTTTAGGAGTACCTGGTGACAAGACAAGACACACACATGATAGACACAAACAGAATAAATTACTGTAAATAAGACCTTTGAAACAATTTTTAACCAGATTCATGCTTGGAGTGGAGGATGGTTTCAAAAGGATAAAAGCTATTACATAAAAACCTCCAAACTATTGACCAGAGCACTGTTTTGAAACCAACAGTTTAAGATTGAAAAAGATAAACCGCTATTCAGATTAATATCGATATTTTATCTCTGAAATTAACATGCAAAACACTGATATCACATTAACTGATTAAACCCCCAATACGCACCCTACCTTAAATGTATGCACAAACTATTTGCTACAGAACAGAAGGAGAAATTTCAAGCTTAAAAATCTTAACTTTACTTTCTGCATTTCCATGCAGAAAATGTGAGTAAATTCTGCAATGACAATAAAGCAATAGAAAATTGAATCAAGTTGTCATAAAGAAACTGGAAAGTGGTCTCCTGAATGGAAAACAACTTTTTTCCAATTGTTTGACAATCTTTGAGACGATTCAAATCTGACACATTTGTGACTGATAGTAAGATACCCTTTGCCATACAACACTTCTCACATTATAAATAGCTGTCCATACCTGTAGTTCCACTTGTGTAGCAAATAATGTACAGATCCTCTGGGGTGGCCGGCTGGAAAGGGAGATAAATCATGCTGCATTATCATGAGGTTCAAAGGTCAAGATTCAGGGAAATGATAGAATGAAGAGTTTAAAACTGCACCCATATCATTGATTAAAAATGTGAAAGATCTAAAAGGCTATCCTTGAAACAATATTCAAATACACTTACAAATTTTAGTAAAAGGGTATGAAAAAACAAAAAAAAACAAAAAAAAACAAAAATTAATTGATAAAAAAAAAACCCAAAACAAAAACAAAAAACCCCCACAAAACTTCTCAATCTCCCTATTCGGTAAGTTAAAAAGCAATTAACAAAAGATTTGTCAAGGTATTAATTCAAGCAGTTACTAAATGCAGGGCAATAACAGCCCAATCCCATGAACCTACCTTGGCATCAACTGGGTTCTTCTCTCCCAGTTTCTGAGAAAAGACAAAGCAATAGCATTAAATGCCATGAATCCAACACTTACACTGAGACACTCTGATACATACATTCATAAATTAAAATACATGCAGTTATAATTCACTAAATCCCCACGTATCTAAATCAAGTCAATTCTGAAAGCACAAAATTATACAGCAACCATGCATAAGACTCTCCAACAAGTACAAAATAACTACTTTTCACTATTCAAAAAAAAAAAAAAATTTTATTCCTCCTACCACAGTAAAGTAGTAGTGGCATATGGCTACACCTCTATTTTGTGGATATCTACCCATGCCTTTAATTATGTTTCGGCTTTAAGGATTGTCTCGTAGCCGTCAACAAGACCACAGTAGTAGTAGTAGTAGAAGCGTATGGCTACACGTCCATTTTGTGGATATCTACCCATGTCTTGAAGTATGTTTCAGCTCTAAGGATTGTCTCGCAGCCGATGGCAAGACCACAGTAATGTAATTATGGGTAGGTAACCAGTCGGTCGGCCGTCGGACCCACCTCCACCTCCTGGAATGTGATCAGTTTGACCTTGGTGGCCTCGGCTCTGGCCCGGCTGTCCTCACTGATGGCCTCGCACAAGATGAGGGTTTTCAGTTGCGGATACTCCTTGTGCTTGTCCAGCAGCTTCTTCACCTTGTCATTGGTGTCACAGATGATGATGCCCAGCTCGACTGTAGGGGGGTTGGGGGAAGGGGAGGGGTGGTTGGTGTGTGGGATAATGTGGGCAATGAGATGGTGAGATACAAGAGACAAGTGATGAACAAAATGCCTACCTATTTCTTCAAATAGAATAACAATAAACAAGTAAGTTGACAGTGTTTGAAACATTTCAGTGAAGCACTTTAATAGCGTGATGACTTTTATTTAGTAATTGGAAATTTTGTTGAGGTGACTGTATAGTATTATTATCTTATCTAATTTCACACTCAAATTTTCTCCTTGATCAAAACGTAACAACCCACGAGAAACACTGAGAATCAAAGACAAAAAAGAATAGAGAAAATAAAATAAATTACAAAATAAAACCAAACTGAACCCCTCGCTGATAGTTTTTTTTCTTCCAGTCTTGGCGAGTTTAAATAACTTTTCTATAAGCAAGTTTTAAGAAATCCCTCTTCTATTGCGCTAAGATTTTGTTTGTTTATTGGAGGTTTTAGGGCCCCACGACACACGAGGGTCATAGAGGAGCCCATACACTAAGATTCTACACATCTACAATGTGTGCAGTGTTGTTGTTACCCTGGTTGATGATGTAGGAGCAGGCTTCGACTCCCAGCGTGTCATACAGCGGCACCCCAGTCATGGAGTACATGCCAAAGGCCTGGTCTGATATCACATCCTGGAGGGGGGAGGGAAAGATGGTAGAACAGAGAGGGGGGGGGGGGGGGTAACCCAATCAGATCTAGAATATCGTATATTTTATTGATATTCTTTTTTACCCCAAACTTAGCTTTAACTATAGACAGCATGTTCTAAGAAATAAAATGTCTATTAATTAATAAGTTTGATAAATTCTTTGAAAAAAAAAATCTACACAAATAATATAAATGACCTCCGGGGGCCAAAAGACAAAAGCCTAACACAGTTTACACAATGTAATTTTTTCCAATTCACAAAACTATGCCCCTTCAAAAAATAAAAAATAAAAATATCTTGATTATATGCACATAAAATTGCACACAGTAACAAAACACATTCACCTACCTCAGGTCTGTTTTGGGAGTAGATACCAATGCGTGTGGAGTTTTCTGCCTTCATCCCAAGCCCAACGAGCCCTGCACCAAAGTTGGCCACCCTCTGGTTCACCTGGGGACACCCAGAAAAAAAAAATGATTAGAAAAAAACAAAAAACACAGCCCAGCTCACAGACAGTTGAACTGGAATGCCATTATAGTGCCTGCAAAAATATTTCCCGTTTAATATTGAAAGAGCCAGAGTTAAGGCAAAGTCTGGACATTTGTGTGACACTGTGAGAAAAATCAACCCAAAGTCACTTGCAAACCATGAAAAAAGAGCAGGGCTGCCAGCGACTTGTTGCAAAATCCACTGATTTTCGATGACCCTGTCATTTCATGCTCTTGAGATGGTTTTTGACTCTACACTCTACATACACCATTCTTCTGTCCCCTCTCTCATGAAGGCATGGGGATCCACAGATTTTTCCATGGATCCATGGACGAGATAATAGGCTTGCAAATGCACTTCCTTCAACTATTTTCTTTGGGGTTAAGAAGGTTATTTAGCTCAGGTTCGAGTCATTGTATCTCTTTAAATCATTCCCTACAGACAAGAGGATGACAGAAACCCCTGTGTTGGCTCTCTCATCTATCCAAAGTGGTGGGTCGGCATGGTTATGGTTCAGACACTTTGGTCTGCCCAGAGTAATGCTCAGTACAAACCTCTTTATAAGTCAGCCACTTGTAGGGGGTGGATGGATCTGGTTTGTAGCCGAGACATGGGCCATCGCCTGTTGGGATAAAACCATGGAGTAGTTTATTATATTTATAGCATATTCTTATCAACAGGCTTTAAAAAAAAAAAAAAAAAAAGGGAAGTACCCTGAGGAAATGGCTTTTTCAGCGTAATTTATAACTCATTGACTCAGGCAGGCTACTCAAAGCGCCAGATAAATTAACCAAAGAGAAAAATTTCATACAAAAAAGAGTGAAACATCAGCAACAATAACACTGACGATTTGATGAGGCCAACTACAACAACAACAATTTGCTATGTCGTTTTCTTAAAGGTTTGTAATTCTATGTCCACTGTGTATTGGTAACAATGCCCAGTTGCTTGGTTGTCTGATTGAAAGTAATGTGGGTGTGAGCAATGCTTGTCCTTGTCTTGACCATCCAGCCATCATGCCTTCTACATACCTTTGATGCGGAGGCCCCTCTGGAAGGCCTCGTAGACGGTTGAAACGTCCTCGTAAAACAGGCCATATAGTTTGTTGCCATCACACATCTTGGAGATGCGCGCCCCATCTGTGGTCTGTGGACAACAGCACAACAAGAAAGGGATTATATGAGATTTAAAGCACAACAAAAGCAAACCTTTTTGGGGGTGGGATGAGGATGAGAGTGAGGATGAGAGCAAGTGTGAGGATGAGGATGAGGGTGAGGATGAGGGTGAGGATCAGGGTGAGGATGAGGATGAGGTGTGGATGAGGGTGAGGGTGAGGATGAGGGTGAGGGTGAGGATGAGGATGAGGGTGAGGATGAGGATGGGGTGTGGATGAGGGTGAGGGTGAGGGTGAGGGTGAGGGTGAGGATGAGGGTGAGGATCAGGGTGAGGATGATGGTGAGGGTGAGGGTGAGGATGAGGGTGAGGATGAGGATGAGGTGTGGATGAGGATGAGGATCAGGGTGAGGATGAGGGTGAGGGTGAGGATGAGGATCAGGGTGAGGATGAGGGTGAGGGTGAGGATGAGGATGAGGATGAGGGTGATGATCAGGGTGAGGGTGAGGGTGAGGGTGAGGATCAGGGTGAGGGTGAGGGTGAGGGTGAGAATGAGGATGAGGGTGAGGATCAGGGTGAGGATGATGGTGAGGGTGATGGTGATGGTGATGGTGATTGTGATGGTGAGGATGAGGGTGAAGGTGCCAATCATGTTTGACAATAAATGAGTGATTGTTTTGTTTGTTTGTTTATTGGAGGTTTTAGGGCCCCACGACACACGAGGATCATAGAGGAGCCCAGAGGAAAGTAAGA
>JBCIKM010292426.1:0-11738 GCA_039654465.1 Melibe viridis | reverse complement strand
GCCATCTATGCCTATTTTGTGCTCTTTCTACCCTTTTTGATAGCCAATGTTCAAACACTTCTTCACTATAATTTAGCTCATACCACAGAAGGGAAAAAAAAAAAAAAAAGGCTGAGGTCTGCCTGAAGGCAGATGCTCAGCACTATGTTGAACAAATTTTCATTGAAAAATAAGAAAAAGAAGAAAAGAAACCCTAAAATAAACTAGAATAAGATTTTTTAAAACGGCATATGAAGTTAATAATAGTACAGAAGAAAAAAGAGAAAGAAAAGAGGAGGGGGGGAAAAAGGTTCAATGAGTATATTGCGATGATGAAACTGTGCTCATTCCCATCAATACTATAGCTCTGAGAACACCTCTCACTTATTGATAGACAAAAGAAGGGGGAAAATAAAACCACAAGTTTTATTCTTGGTGTTAATTCTTTCAATCTGTTTGTTACGAATAAGTAAATAACAGTGAAGGGATCTCGTCGTCAAGCTCGACCGACTGCAGGCAGTTTGTACCTCAATCAATCATAAGATCACTCTCGTCCAATTCAAATCAATTTTATGGTAAAATTGGTCATTATTTATTTGAAGCGGTTGGTATGAAATTTCTCGGACAATGTCTAAAGTCTGTCGAGACCTACAAAAACGGACATTAAGTTCGAGCACGGACGTCGTTGAGATCGCCATTTTGACAACTATCACTCACAAAGACTGCAAGTGATTGCAATCATAATTATCGGTACTCAAGAATCCATTCTTGCAGTAAGAATTTAATACAGTTTGATGTATATTAATCGGTACTCGAGGATTCGATACCCTAACGTTCAATTACTTTAACCAAGTATTAAATGAAGTAGTCGGCAGTATTTTGTTTCTTCTTCATCGTTCTTAATAATTTTCCCAATTTTATTACTTTTTCTCCAACTTTCGTGTTTTTTAACCGGGATTCGTATTTTCGTATTTTAACCTGATTTTCGTACGAAATACGAAAATTTCGTACTAGTTGGCATCTCTGGGGTGGGGGCTGCTCTTACCACAAAACTCTCTCTGGCTTTTCTTTGGTTGCGCTTCAGCCTACGTCGTTCCCGTTCCTTCTCGTCGTCGTTCTCCTGTTCCAGGAGGCGAATGTGCTCCTCAAAACAGATCAAGGCGTCTTCTTTGTCCATGTCTACCAATGAAGAATGGAAAATGGAAAAGTAGTGAGTACAACTTGAAAAATAGTGATTGATTATACACAAATATGACCTAGCTCAAATAATAAGAATGATAAAAAAAAAATTAAAAAAAAAAGGATAAAGATGAAAAAGCATACCGAGGCAAGAGAAAGATTATTTAAAACAATTACAAAAATACCTCCCCTTTCAACTGGTGAAGAACCTCAGAAGAAGAAGAGGAAGATGAAGATGAAGAAGAGTATTAGGAGAAAAAGAGGAACAACTGTTACTTTAACAACAACAACAACAACAACAACATCAACAACAACAACAGCAGCAGCAGCAACAACAATGACAAGAAAGAGAAAAAGAAGCAGGAGGATGTGCTGGTGACTGGGAGCCTCACTCTCAAGGTCAGGGTCCTCGGTGAACCGCGGGTTGTCCAGGAGCATTTGCTGAGCCTCGGACCAGGTGGTGGTGTAGGTCAGACTGGGCATGTGGTCTAGGATCTCGCTGAACACTTTGATGTTGCGCTTGCGCAGGACTTTGCCTTCCTCCTGTAATAGCAATTTAACGATAATCTATTCAAAATGGAGCTAAGATCATGTGACCAGTTTTCTTCAAATAGGAACGAATCTAAAACTAGACCTCACTCGTAAAACACAATCTGAAAGAGTGCGAATCACATCTTTTTTTTTAAAATCCCAAAAGGAGCACCTAAAACAAAAATGAGAAGCCTAAAACTGCTGTTTCATTTTCACTTTAAGATTCAGTGAAACAAACAAGCGAATACAAATAAATCTGCCACCTCTTAGATTCTCGCTGGTTTTCCCCTGCATTAATTTTTAGAAAGGGGGAGGGGGCGGGGGGAGAGTGAGTAAATGGACTCCATACAACAAAAACAGCCACACATTCATAAACAATGACCTTAGCTAGAAATAATTAAAATCTTTATTGTCAGATGAAAGCGATTTGCTTTAGTTTATGATGATCTGGGGATTCAATGGACTGCCTGGTGATTAAATGGGCTTCCAGGTGATTTAATGGGCTACCTGGCAATTCAATGGACTGCCAGGTGATTAAATGGGCTTCCAGGTGATTTAATGGGCTTCCAGTCGAGTAAATGGGCTGCCTGATGATTAAATGGGCTTCCAGGTGATTTAATGGGCTTCCAGTCGAGTTAATGGACTGCCAGGTGATTAAATGGGCTTCCAGGTGATTTAATGGGATTCCAGTCGAGTTAATGGGCTGCCTGGTGATTAAATGGGCTTCCAGGTGATTTAATGGGCTTCCAGTCGAGTTAATGGACTGCCTGGTGATTAAATGGGCTTCCAGGTGATTTAATGGGCTTCCAGTGGAGTTAATGGGCTGCCTGGTAATTAAATGGGCTTCCAGGTGATTTAATGGGTTTCCAGTCGAGTTAATGGGCTGCCTGGTGATAAAATGGACTGCCTGGTGATTAAATGGGCTTCCAGGGGATTCAATGGACTGCCTGGTGATTCAATGGGGTTCCAGGGGATTCAATGGACTGCCTGGTGATTAAATGGGCTTCCAGGCAATTTAATGGGCTACCTGGCAATTCAATGGGCTTCCAGGTGATTTAATGGGCTTCCAGGCGATTTAATGGGCTTCCAGGTGATTTAATGGGCTTCCAGGTGATTTAATGGACTTCCAGGTGATTTAATGGGCTCCCAGGTGACTTAATGGGCTTCCAGGTGATTCAATAGGCTTCCAGGTGATTAAATGGGCTTCCAGGTGATTAAATGGGCTGACATATAAGAAATGCAAGTCAACCTCCTGGCAAGAGATGACACCATGGGGGGTCTGCCTCAATAAAAAAACGGGTACAACCAAGGCTGCAGCCACAGTGTGACTGGTCTTATGGCACCGGCAGGGATCAAACCCACGCCCTCAGCACAGGAGTCAAACACCTTACCAACTGAGCAAACTTTAGTGGGTTTTATTTTTCTTTGCTTAAAATTATGTATCTATATGAGTAATAAAAACAAGAAGACGGTAGCCAAAGGGGTGGGGGGAGGTGGGGAGATTCAAACCTTTTCCCTCTTGGCAATGAGGTGCACAACATCGTCAAAAAGATCTCTTCGGTCCCGCTCCGACACGGCTTTCCACAGCTCCTCCTCCCCAAACAGAGTGTCCGCTTTCCTGGACAGACAAAGAACAGGGTGATCACAAAATTGATGTGGGGATTGTTATAGCAAAGACTGACAATATAATCATATAATACTTAAAAAAAACAACAATAGAAATTATAATTTTAATGCACCTAGACGCAATGAAATTATTCCACTTTGCTATAACTGCAAAACTTATGTACCATAGAGTTGTTCTTTGCCAAAACAAGGCAAAAAAACTTTTGCCAAAATAAAAAATTTTTAAATTTTTAAAAAGCAACAGCATTTGCTTTGGTCTTGTTCTGTAATCAGGTGTTAACGTGCTACTTTTAGTGCAGAGATATCACAGAATTTGTAAACTTAACAGGTATGAAACTCGGGGACGGTACTGCAAGGGTACAAAATAGGGGTCATTTCCTCAAGAAATTTATATACCACCAAGATTCTTGGCTTAAATACGCTCCACATTAATAGGCTGTTATGAGGTAAAAAAAAACAATAAACAAAACAACCAAAAAAAAACATATAAAATATTTCTAATCTCATGTTGCGATCCTTCCCTTCCAAGATAGATTATTTATCATCATGCAAAACAGTGAAAGGTGGCAATCGTTGAAACCAACCCGACAAGCGTCTCTCTTTAGGAGCCACCTGCCAGTTGGCAAAGACTGAGAGCAACCCCTATTAGAGAGCATAGCAGCCTTAAAACGGCCGCAATGGAGAGCTGATGTTCAAGCCTCGAGTGCCAGGTGAGGTCCCGATTGACCATTACAAATCAGCAACCTAAAACATCGGCTGTGAATCATTCAGTAACTCCCTAAATATAGTGGACACAACCAGTCTGTCTCTTTGGGTCAGATATTTAGACAAGAGATCTTAGTTCCCTTTTGAGAGATCTTAGTCAACCAGTCTGTCTCTTTGGGTCAGATATTTAGACAAGAGATCTTAGTTCCCTTTTGAGAGATCTTAGTTCCCTTTTGAGAGATCTTAGTTCCCTTTTGAAGTAGAGATAATAATAATAATAATTATGCACATTTATAACGCGCAAAAACTATCCCCACCTTGGCAGCAGGCTCTAGATAGATAGCCCCTTTCTATAAAATGAGAGAAAATTTAATAGCAGAGATTTTGAGGAGACCTCTTTCTTGAATTCAACGATTAACACATTTTTATTTCACTGGAAGAAATGACCATTGCAAAACAATGATGAAGAAAAACTTGTGAAACCACTAACACGACCTCACCAGATGACGAGATGAGAGATTATTCCAATCAAAATAAGAACAAAAAAAAAAATAAAAAAGATAAGATCCAATCACTGATCAAATGACATCCATCCTAGGTTGTCTACTGGCCTGTGAATTTTAATTCTGTCTATCTCTGCATTTGGTAAAAATGTCATCAAGAAGCGGCAATCATACATTGTTTACTAGTAGTTTGCCAAAAGTGAAAGTAAAACTAAAGAACTACGGCGGATGCTGCGCACACAGCGCATGACTGGAAATTCGAAAGTGGTATTAAAAGTCATTTTTCACATTTGTCTTCAATTTCCTTCTTTTCCTGCTACAATCATTGTTTCTCTCAGCGGAAACTGCATCAATTGAGTGCCCAAAACTCAAAATAAAAAATCGGATTAGTTAAATTACCATTGGAAAATCATAATTTTCATCTAACTTCGAAACAATTACCAATAATCATAAAACTTGTCAGCCTGGACTCACCAGTATCTGATGGAAGAGTTCATCTTCTCCGAGGAGAACAGGAACTGCTCAAGATCCTCTTTGGCTTGTTTGGCGCGCAGTCGTTGCTCTTCCTGCGCAGAAAGAATAAAAGGTATGAAAAGGTGAAGTGGGAACTTATGTGACGAGCCTGAGTGGCCGAGTAGAATGGGCAATAATTCCACAGCAAACCATGCCCCGCTTCGGCACTTTGTAATCTCTTTAACTGACGGGTTGAAAAGAAGAAAGAAAAAGAATGCAGAACAGGGAAAAATCTAGAGAATAAAAAAAAAACCCAAAAAAAAACCAAAAGCGATTGAAAAAAAATCCAACGGTTTCTAAAAAAAAAACAAAAAAAAAAAACAAAAAAAAAACAAAAAAAAAAACAAAAACAAAAACACACACAAAAACAATTGGAAAAAAATCCAATGGGTGAAAATACAAATACAGAAAGAAAAAAAAAATACCACATTTATATGTGTTGCATTGAGTGCCCTCAAATATCCCCCTACCACCACAATACACACCTTTTCTTCTTTGGCCCGTTGTGTCTTGTACTCGTTAAAGGCCTGTTTCTTCTCGTTGAGGTGCTTGAGGGCTCCGTAACGAGGGTCATTGATGATGAGCTTCATGGCACTCTCCCACGATACAACGGACGGTACTTCCTGTAGTATGGGACAAAAGAGGACAAAACGGAGTAGTATGATGTAAACTGGTTAAAAATTTTCTCAGAAAATGACTGATGAAAACTTTGTATTAAAAATTTCTGGATTAAAAACAAAACGAATTTGTTTTTTACATTCTGTGAGTTTTAAAGAAGACCAGAATAGGAGCTGGGACTGGAAATAGATGACCTGTCTTTGACTTATCTAAGCACTGTGTCTAATACCATTTCCCCGAGATTTTAAGGGAAGTTTGAGTGAATGTGGTATTGTCCATTCTATCCTAAAAGACTATTAACCCTCTTATCCAAAAATTAAAATGTTTTTCGTGAGATTAAACTCAAGGTGCATTATTAAATAACTTAGGGGGGAGGGGTATGGGATATGAATATGAATTGTATTCATCCACAAGAGAAATTTGCCTTCGGTACATTGCCATAAATCAAACAAACAAACAAGAAAAATAAAACAATAAAATTTGTTTTGGGATCCTGTCACTTTCCATCCTGTTAACATGGCCAAACCACCGAAGTTGATTCTTCTCTATTTTAAATGCAAGGCTTTCTGTTTTAACTTCCTCTCTAATTCTTGTGTTTCTTATCTTATCTCTCTTTGTCTTGTCTATTGATCGTCTTAGAAATTTCATTTCACTTGCCTGCAACCTAATTTGATCTTTGTTCCATGTTTCACTTCCATAGATGAAGAGTTGAGCAACAGATAGAATTAAATATTGATATTTTGGTTTTTGTAGTCGATTCTCTTTTACCTATGAAAGCTTGCCCAAGCTGACTATATAATTTAGTTGGTTTTGAAATTCTTTGGTTAATTTTTTCTTTCAGACTACAATTTGATGATTTTCTGAAAATGTACTAATCTTAAATCTAGGACATTTTTATATTGTATTAAAAGATTACTTACATGGGTATTACTATTTCTATAAGTAAATATGCTTGGAAAAATACACATGTACCTTTTATTGGACAAAAAAGATTTATTCAAAACAATATTCACTATATTCCATAACATTATAATTTACAAATTTTGATTTTGAAAAGCACAGTCCAATTATATCGTAATTGCCCATTTGGGATTGTTAGTGAATTGAACTGAATTAAATTATTCTGGTCTATTCTACTCTTGGCAAATGTAACAGGTTTCCAATTTCGATGAACCCAAAGTCTGTAGTTATGTTAGAACCCCCCCCCCCCCCACACACCCCTGCATTGTCCAATACACCAGTCCAAGACCGAATGAATTCTTTATGAGATGAATTTGTGGACTGTGTCAGTGCGAGGAACTGTAAAAAATAAAATAAAAAGATCCGATGGTTTTGAACAATGCATACATGTATTGATGCCAGCAACGCTAGAGAGACAAAGATTGATATAATCCAAATCCACGGACTATTTACATCACTGTAGTCAGCCTCTTTAAAGACTGAAAGTTTTGGTCTGTCTCTTTAGTTTACACCATGAAACAAGTTACCCTGAACAGGGGGGATGTCAGAGGATATTTTGAATCCAAACAAAAATTCTCTGAGCATTGTATATTATACCAAAATTAAACATAAAAAAAAAACAAACAACAAAAAAAACCTGAATGCAAAATGGAAAAATATACATCGGGTGAAAAAAAACACCAAAACAACTTAGCACCCCTGTCGGAAGTAACATTCATTTTATCGATTACGATAAAGGCCAAAGACAAAATACCTTTTCTTTCAGCAGACATTTGAAGGCCTCGATGGCTTCTTTCTTGTTTTTGAAGATGTACACCTCCTTCTTCGGAGGCTCTTCTTTCGTCGCAACTTCTCTGTCATAGAAAAATGTTCAAAAGAGGTTGAGGTACCAGACTTAAGGTATAACCTAGCCATGAGTGCCAGGCAAAACCTGAAACCCTAGCAATTAAAATTACTGAGACCCGATTTATGCCAAATATAAAATGAATATTTAAACTGACAACAATATCGATTAGCACTGAAGTTGACACCTGAAATTTCCTACTATGAAACAAGACAGAGTGGTGACAATAATTAAATGAAGATAAAAAAAACCCCGGAAAATCTTTCTGAAATACCAATACAACACAAGGACAAACTTGTAAATACTTGCCCACAGTTTCCAAATTCTAAAACTTTGTAAACCGCAGTGCAATTTATCAGAATAACTAAAAATAAAACATAAAACCATCACTGATGACATGCCCTGTATCAAGAAAAACTAATGGATCTAGGCAGATAAGCTTGGCATACACTCTCATAGAAAATTGGGACATCCAAAAATATATATATCAGTCTCGGGTATGAACGGCAGATTTGCTATTGCTTACTCTTTCGGTGCAGGAATGGTAGTTTCCTGGGGGGCTACGACGGCAGCCGCCATGGCGGTGGGAGGGGGAGGTAACTCTATGGAGGCCAGCGTCGCTTGCATGGCTTGCTCAATGGCCGAGGACGGCTGCTGGTCTGACGATTTGGGTGCTGTAGAAGGGTCGCTGTCAGATCTGAGAGAGGCATTGATGTCATGATGATAATAATAATAATAATAATAATAATAATAATAATAATAATAATAAACAAGGTCGTGTTCAGGGTGCTTTACAATGGCCATCTAAAAAGATTGAACAAATGATCAGTGATTGACAATCATACCCACACAGCAGTACCCACCCAAAGGGACATTCATTCATAACTCTCAACATGAAGGAAGGACATTCATCTCACATAAAATAGTAACAATGAAGAAAATATGGCTAGTGCAAATTCAACTGAGAAGTGCTGTTGTGCGTTCCACACAATAACAAAAATAGCAAAAGACATACAGAGGCATTCAAACATGGCAGTTTATATTGTTTTTCTGGCATTCTTATAAGCATCCTGTGCGGGGCTCTCTGACATCAGATAAAGAAATTTAAATTTTTGCTTAACTGTTCTTGTATAGAGCAGGGCAAGAAAGTTGCATATGAAAAACAACAACATAAATTATAACCATGCTAAATCATATTCAAACCTGGCGTTCCAGTAAAAATTAAATAAAAATCAGCATGATCCCCTTGAAAAATTGTTATTTGAGAGAAAAAACTTGTACAGCTAATTGCTTTATGGTACATCAAAATCCAAATTCAAGTTGATGGTCTTCTTCTAATCCGATCACAGTCAAAGGAAGAATATGAGATTGAAAGACTATTTCCACTATCAGTAATAAATCTTTCTTGTCCCTTTTCAGGCAATTCAAAAGTGATTTTACATCGGTTGTCATATCTACAAACAAAAGTTCAAAATGCAATTTTAAAACAAGCACCGTCTCCACTCTTCCCTAACTCTTAGCATCTTGACCAAATAGTCAGGAGAACAAAAGGAGAAGCTGGCCTCGTCCCTTGCAATCATTTTCGCTTTAGCTGCAGGTTATCCGTTAACAGGTGGAAGGACATACCAGCCTCACTTTCCATTTTGTTCTTTCTCATTAGGGAACACCAATAGACAGACTAATTAATATCCAAGTTTAAAACAAATGAAAACAAGCAATTAATCCATGAGTGAAGAGGACAGAATAAGAAGCCTAGCTGACCGCAATATAATGAAGTAGATAGTTGTTGTTTGTAGCTGAAACGGCCTTACCTAAGATGAACGCTGGGTGATTGGTGTCGGGAATTGCCACAGGGAGTCTGGCGTGCCACTCAAGAGTTGATTAATTGCCGCAGTTCAATCGTTTTTGTACAAGGTTGTTTTAAGTAACAAGCCAAAAGCAGATACAATAATTAAGCATCCTTTACTTGAACCACTGTGATAGCTTTCGGCCCCAGCTTATCTATCGAGCGAGGCACCTTTGGATCTCGCCTCACGGAGGGACCAGAGCCGAGCCCCGCATCACCTGCTATCAGAGTCTCCTCCCCTCCCCCTACAACAGATAGCAAACGCACAAGGTGTCCAGGGAAAGCAATTCTCTGCAGTGAAGCCATCCTGGTCCGTTATAATTCATTCACGTTAAAAAAAAATCAAATAATAGTTTTACTTATGCAAAACAATCAGTATGACTGTACCTCAAATCGGTACATCGATATTTTCCCAAATTTCCAACCAAAATTTGGTATGATACTGATTAATCAGTATGAATGGCAGACAAGTCTGCATATTATGAACATTTTCTGTCTCCAAAGAAGTTTTAAAATGCTACAATTTATTTCTGGAGTTAATGAAATAATTGTAATAATAAATGAGACAAGTAGGCTCTTCTATGACCCTTCTGTGTTGCAGGGCCCTGAAAGCACAACAAACAAATAAGCAAAGTGACAGAGGATAAGGCCTCCAAATGACATTTCTGTTCTTCCTGAGCTGGTGCCATCCCTGAAAGAGGAAGATAAAACATATCACGGTTTGAGAGGCATATTTATTCTCACGACAAAACCCAGAAAAAATATGAGTTAGTCGCTGATTTTGAGCAGTCTGTGAAGAATAATCAATGAAATAAAATCACTTCAGCTGCCACATAACTTTCCGTTAGTTCCTCTGCTTTGCTCGGTGGAAAATCATTGTCACAAACAAAGTTCCATTTAGAGCTTAACATTTGAACATGATGCTCTCAAAATGGGAATGTTGCAGTGACTATACTATGCCTCTCAACCAGCGAATGTTTATCCCTCATATCATCCACATTTGACACTGTTCTCGTGATGCATTAAAGTAGCAACAAGAAGACAACTTACCTGGTTGCTGAGGTCTTTGCAACAAGCTTGGCTGAATAGGATGGAAGAGATAAAAAAAAAAAAAAGAAGAAAAGATTGAACTCAACAATGAATTGGCAATTTCAATGGACAAAATGTTGAGAAAATGGTCTTCTAGGTACAGTGTGCAGACAAAACCACAGAAAGAAATAAAGGAATCTAAAACAGCAAAGTTGTAAGTTCTAATAAGAGGAGGAATTTGATGAATTTAGATGTCTGCCGCAGAACCCATCGCCTGGCCACTGCCACAACATCAAGCTTATCCAATGAACCATCCGCAACTGTTTTTATTTTGTTTTGTTTTGTGTTAGTATTATTTACCGATCCTACGAGTCATGTACATTAATCATATTGGTATGAATTTATAGCGCAAGTTTATTTCCAACTATTGCGGATTTGTGAACTGTTCTGATATATGGGTTGGTATTTTACTTTCTTTTATTTGTACTGGCTGTTGTTCCAGCACTTGACAGATTTATGCTTTCTGTTTATACATTGTTTGAGGGAAAAATGTTTAGAGGGATACCTTTTGCTCTATGTAAAATGTCTGTGTAATTCTATTTCATTGTTGAGTTATTTCGAATGTAATTGCTGAGAATTGCCTTGTGTTTGTGAGAATGGCTTTGGAGCAGCATGTGTTTGTGTGTGTATTGTGGATAGGATGGGTTTAGTCTGAGAGTTGGAAAGCTCTGAGATAGGGCCCTCAGACTCATTCTCCGCTAAGAGAAATAATTGCGGTATAGCGAATAAAAAAAATTCAGAAAAAAAATTGGCACGGACGGAGACGATATGAGACTGTACCTTCCAAGTCCTCCAGTTCCTTGGGTTTGGTCCAGCGGCTTTCCTTAGTCACAGAGTTGTGGTAGTAGACTTTGCCCGTGTCTGACTTGTACTCCTTCCACGGACACTGGGACAAGAGTTTCTGGATCAAACAAAAACAAACAAAATCATCCACCACACAATGGCCAAAGTAAATTAAATTAAGGGGACCTGCGGCTAAAAAAATCGACCAAAATTTAAAAAAAAAAAAATATATATATTTTTGCTCGATTCCCTTCTTTGAACCCTTATCTTCAAGTCTAGAGTAGTAAAAAACTGAAAAAATAACTTTAAAGGTTTGTTTTTGACAATATTTGTAACCTTGTTTTTATTGAGTATGGCCAAAAACCACTCATCACAGTGATAATTACGCTTCGAAAGTCCTTGACTACAACCAGTCTTATCAATCCGACCGATATGATATTGGTATCGATATAAGCGTTAATCTTCCCCCTCTCTTTTAAAACCACGCGTCTTTTCTTTGTTTTGGCGAGCTGTGTTTTGCAAAGCAATTTGTAGACCCCGTTTTTTGGTGTAATCTACCATA